>PVHY01003336.1:81763-109702 GCA_004024945.1 Uropsilus gracilis | reverse complement strand
GAGGAGGAGGAGGAGAACCAGGACCAGGACCAGGACCAGGACCAGGACGAGGAGGAATATGATTGTTCATTGGGTGTGAGCTTTCTTCACTATCAATCCATTTATTTGTGCAGACATGTACATATTCTCATCTTCCTCACTACCAACTGATATATTTGAGTGACTATGTACATGTTCTTCTCACCGTTGACCCATAGCTCTTAACCCTCTGAACATATTGACATTCCTTTACATTCTTTCTTCATTCTGCTTTCTACTTTAGAACTAAACAGCTATTTTTTATCACTACTCTTGTATGCTAACAAGCAGATATGTGATTTAGTTGCCATCAGTCAAATCTGCTTGAAATCAGTATTTGTGGACTGCCTAAATGAGGAGAAGGTAGCATGCAGAGATACATTTATACTGGTGCCCACAGTGGCTGAGGAAGCAGGTTTCTGGAATGGGTTGTATGTAGTAGCTCTCAGCTGAGGCAAAGGGAGCTTAGCTTCTGTATCCCCATTAGTGTCAAGCGCTCCTATAGGAAATATTTGAATAATTATAGTTCTTGAAGTCATTTGTGAAAGCACAGTTCCACATTTGTGGAAGCACTCTTAGTCAAAAAAATCTTCAAGCTTCTTTCTAATACAAACAGACAAACAAGCACAAAATTCCTGGTCAAACCAAGAGTACATATTTTTAGCTACACAGAAGATCCCTAGTGAAGATAAAATGACCCAACTAAATGTCCAGAGAGATGACACTGGACCTGTACTAAAAAGAAAGAAAACTAGTCAAAAAAAAAAAAATGCATGCCAACTAATATCCCTTATAAACATGTAGCTTCACTAGAGACAATGATTTGCAATTTTAATAATTTTGTTTGATTAACTGAGATGCGAGGTTTTCATTGTCTCTAGGTTAACCCTTTAAAGTCAGGTCGAACTTTGAGTATCTCAGCTTGGGGGGCATGTTTGCTTGGAAAGCAATTGAGATGGGAGAAATAAGTTAAATAATGCTTTCATAAAATTATTTGATTTACTAACTCAATTGTATCTCTAGTCAGATACCACTGTGATTTTCGATTACTAAAATGAATGCTTTTCATTTATATGTAACTAATTTTGATCTGATGTTGTCATTTTCAATAAAACAGTTCTTAATGTCATATAGAGTAGCCAACATCGTAAAAATGAATATTACCTTTGCTGAAATGGTGTATTTTTAGAAAAGGAACAGGGTAATGACTGATAGAATACAGACATTTGCAAAAGTTTACTGGGGAAAATACAGTTTTTGTGGGAAAATTACAGTAACTGGAAAGATTATCAAGGAAGATAATTGCTCTGGAGTAAGTTGTCAAGCAATAACAAAGCAACTAATTTGGCAAGACCAGAAAATATGTTCTGAAAAACTTCAAAATATATCGCAAAGTCTGTAGAAATTGGCATATAACAGATGAAAAGTTGAAAAAATTTCTTAAGAAGTTCTGCACACATTACTAATTACTCCCTGTATTTATTAATTTAGTGCAATATTTTTTGCAATGCTTACTCATGATTACCCTATAGTCTATTTTATACACTCATTGGTTGCTCATATTTTATAATTAGACTCAAAAGCTCAGAATCACAATGTGCAAAATTAAATGCTTCATAAATTTATGAACAAGAAAATCAAGTAAATCTTGAGAATCTTTCCTTTATATCCAAATAATCATAATTTGTTTATTAAGATAGAACAAAATGTCAAAAATAATTTTAAGATCCTATTTCTTAAAAGGTACAGGCATAGAATTAATCACCACAATCATCAGAAAGACTGTGTTATAGTGCTCTCACTATCTTAAACATTTGGACTCTGAAGATATTTTCCTTTATTAAAAGATTAAAATGGTCTTTTGAAAATTTTTATCAGTATAAAGGAATCCATTAAGAAATAGGTGGCTTTTCAAGCTGTCTTCATAATAAGCAATATTCACAACATTCTTTTATGAAAAACTATTAAGAATTGACAAATAATTTTTTTTCCAATATGGTGGTGATGAGAGTTGCTATCAGAGTTCATTGCACTTAGGATTAAAAGATAATGAAAAAGACAGTAGTGGGTGGACTGATATTCATTGGTATCCTTAAAAGAGGACATGTGCTTTTTTTAATTTTAAACAAAGTATATGGTCAGAAACTACTAAATTCTTCTTTTAGAAGATGAAATGAAGTGGAATATATATGTTTAAGTGAAAATGCTGAAATATGAATGTTATATTCTTGATAACTTGGGAGCAACAGAGAACAATATGTGGAAAAGTAGAGTGAGAATGAATGGTTGAATAAAAGTACTTATTTCCTAAGAACTTTACCCAAGACATAAATCAACTGAAATACTGTGAAGTCTAATGTGAATAAATAGAACAATAATATTAGGGATGAAAGGATGATTCAGAAAGCTAACATTTAGCAATATTTTTCATTACAATATGAATTTTGTTGAGGAAATATAAGTTCGGAGAGGAACAGATTACTTTCAAAGACTTCAAATCCTTCAATGACTTACTAAGTAATAGAAAAAATAATAAAAACTTGGATTTGTAAGCATCCTTTATTTTGAGGGATTCAAAATGCATTTTCTACTGTTGCCATTTTTCAAAGAATAGGTGACGAAGTGCTTCCATTACAGGAAAATCAGTGTTTCCCAAGTGTTTGGGGCCACAAGATTTATCAGTACGTATTATATGGAAAGCCATTATGAGATATTCACATTATGAGTGTGAATATTCTACGCAATGTTCAAGGAGATGAATTAACCCCCATCTATAAACATTAACATTGTTGAGACTATTTTATACTAAAATAGATAAGCCTTGTTGCTGACTATATGAGATGTTTAAATATTGCAACTCATTGAACCCTCTTACTAGGAGACAACTGTTTGTGTTAGGATTATTTTACAGATGAGGAAGATGAAGCACAAATGGGTTCAACAACTTCCCTGAGTCACAGATGGAAAAAGCAGGATCTGGATCTGGTCTCATGCTCTAGACTTTAATGCCACTCTGCTACTTCATATTTGATCAGATATGGGTATTTGAAACAAGCGCAGACAAGTGTGAATTCACCTTGTTCATGTGTTTCCCTTAAATTGGTAAAGAAAATATTTTCTGAAATAAAAAGTTTTGCCAGAGAAAAGGCTTTCCCAAAAACCCTGAACAGTTACTAGCAAATATAAAGTAAAAATTTTAAATGACTTAGATGAACCCTAACTTTCCATGAATTTCAGTTACTGAGGTTTGGATCAGTGTCACAGTATCAGATAAAACTGGGCAACTTTTCTGATTCGCTTTTCCATCTCCTTTCTTTCTTTTAGTCTGCATATGTTTCCCTTCTTGTCACTCCGATCCTCCCAGATTATAATATAGTAAAGGATCCAATGTCCAGAAAACTTGCTACTGGGTCCACTGATCAAGTACAGAGACATGGGCAGAATTAACTCTCCAAAATGTAAACTTTGATCAGCAAGAAATGATAAAAATTAGGAAAGAATCGGGTGGACATTACTTCCTCCCTCTCCCCTCACTGAACTGCTCTGACATACCTGTCCTTGCCAACATCCTCTAGTGGAATTAATACACTTGCTGAATAGCTTGTGGGACCCACTTCATGACTTACTGTGAAGCTACTAGCACAACAATGAACAGCTCTTGATCTTTCACTATCCTCAGTTCCTCTTTGTCCTTCCCCTTACATCCTTAATATTAGGGGCACTTCTCCAAAATTGCATTTTTAGTCTTTCCCCAGGTTTTCTCTTTGGAAGATTGTGTTTAAGACAATACACAATTATGTCAGGAGAATTTAGGTTCCATTACCAAGGAAGATGAGAAAGTGTTTACTCAGTGGACAAAATATCCTTTTCATTGCTAAAAGTTAATATGTGATGCAGTCACCTGAAATTTTGACTCATCACACTCCAAACTTTGTATTCTTGAGTACTAAGATAAAGTCTGCTAGCATTAGTCCTCACACAATCATTAAATTTTTTTTTGTAGAAATTCCAGGTTAAATATCAGGTATTAATTTTTCTCTGACTTTGCTTTTTTTCAGAGACAGGATAAGAAACAGAGATGTTCTAGGGATCTTTTCCCATGAGACATTACCTGCCAATCATGATCATTATTCTCAGCCTGAGAATCTGATAGACACTTGTTTTTCCCTCCTTATTTATTGCAATTAATGTTCTGTGCTGCACAACATTCTCCTGGGATGAAAATATCTCAGTGCTGATGCTTTATTGCTCCAGTTCACCAGGTGTGTCCTCACTGAGAGTAGAAATTGAATATTATCTAAAGCATGCACCTTAATGTATAGTCTGAAACAATATTATCAATCAGTCTACTAATATGCAATACAAATTAGAGGTAAATACTAACAGGGGTGGAGTATTATGACTGGCTTCTATATGATTTTATTTAATCTGAGATTGTGTGTCATTATCTATTTCAATCAATCCGCAGTTAATGGCCTCAGCCCTATTTAACGTCATGAATTTTGTTATTACTCTACTTCCTGACTACCATGTTAACAGAATCATGGGGGAGCCTCTTGAGCTTGAGTATGATTCTCTGTATCAAAAGTGATATTAGTGTAACCAGGTTAACATTTTATCAGAGCCATTATGACTTTCTGGAGCTGAATGGAGTGACCTGTGAGAACTGATCTCTGTTTCAATCTAAGAGGTAAATCCGGTTCTTTAGAGTTCTTTATGTTCTTCTGCCTGATTTGTAACAGTTTTTCATTTGTAACTGGAGTGAATTTCATCCTTGTCCAATATTTCCCAAGTGTATGGACTGCTGGGGAACTTTCCACTCCAGACTAAGACAGCACTGTTGAGTACCCTAGAATTTACACACTTGGAAGCTGTGGTACCACTGAGAAGGAAATTTCCACTTGAACAGTAAGCACTTTATTTCAATTAAGTCTCTTCCCAGGACCAAATTTCACTTCTGCAGAACTAATCTGGTGTTGCTGAGGAAGGGGTATGGAAAGACTTATCAAATTGAGAATGGTTAGAAACAGTGCACAGTGATCACTTGAACGTTTGATACTTAGACTGTCAGCTTTGACATAACTTACATGTGTTCCTTGTCCTGGTACTGGGTGATATTAGATTGTGCCTAAAGCTTTGTTTGTTATATGGTGTTACATGTTTGGACAGAAAATTTGCAAATTGTATTTGCATCATATATATCATATATACATCATATAATTATAAAAGAAAGGCTAATTTGAATATGAGTTCTACTTCTTACTCTCCCTTCTTCCTTCCTTCCTTTCCACCCCTCCGCTCCCTTTATTTTCTGAGTAATGGATTCTGCTTTTCACAAGAATAACTCTTTATTTCAACATGATTATTCAACAAATTCTTGAGAATTGTTTTATAATAAACATTATAAATTTAAGCCTATTATTGCCTATTTATGGCTATTATGTTTATTGAAAATATCAATTATTAAATTCAAAGTATCATGGTATTTGATAAAAAGAAAGTGATCATGATGTAGCTCTATAAAGGCTAATGAGTATAGTATATATGATGTTTACTAGCTGAAACATACATAGTTTGTTTTTTCTTACTTAAATATGTAAGCAATGCTAAATTAAGAATTGAGGAATATATGACAAAATAAGTTTAGCTTATTGCTATGGTAGTTATTTTTGTCCACACCTACAATATTGATTACCTAGTGAGTCAATTAGCTATTATTTCTTTTCCTCAATTCCCAGAAATTCATCACCACACGACAAATACTGTCTTTGAGAGTCATAATTTGTAAGGGTATATTGAAGGTTTTAAAATTTTTATAAGTAAAATTGATCTGAATTTAATTAAGACTTCAGACTTGAATCCTTGCAATTTTGAGGAAATACTATAGACAAATCTGTCCAACAAACACAATGTGAGAAGGCAGCCAGACAAATTTAGAATGTGGAAAATTCTTCAAAACATCTTTAAGTGGAAAGCTTTTATCAAATGAGAGTTTTAAGGAAATATCAAGAGATGACATAAATAAATCTTGTAAAAACAAAGAATCTTCCTGTTCTTTGTTAGTTAGAACTGCTGTTTCTAACTTAGGGGACATTTGTAAAGCTGTTTAGCACAGAGAATTTTCTTAGGGAAAACTGAAACTGTGTAACTCATTTAGTCAGTTCAGTAGCTATAAAATGCTTGAAACTTGCAACTATAAGAACATTACTCTTAAAAAATGATTTTACTGCACCTTAACATTTTAAAGTCATTATGATCTAGGGTAAAATCCAGGGTATAATTGACTGTTTTGAGCCTTCAGATATAGCATCTGAAAATGCTTGCTAGGTTATGTTATGTCATCAAGCTTTTCTCTGAGGAACAAACTTATAAATTAGCATATAATTTATAAGAAGTATATATATATCCTTTGATATCTAAGTGCACATGTGTATGTCTTTTGATCATATGGTTTCAATTTAGGTTTCAACTATACTATGCATTTTAAGCAAAAAGATATTTAGGAAATTCTTTTATATTTAGAAAATTTTCATTTTTTTTGCAATTTAAAATATTGATGTAAAAGTAATTTGTACATCTTTAATTGAAGTAACCTAAGAAACATTTTGATTTAATTTTTTTTAATATTTTATTTTAAAGTTATTAGTATAATTTCATTTTTTCTAGTATCTATATCCTAATTTTAGTGAGTGATTTTTATTTATTGTCTTGTGTATCTGTGCTCCGTGTTTTTTGCTTTCAACTTACTGTGTAATTTTGATTCACATGTCTGTGATAAGTCACTTGAAATCAGATTCTTTTTACTGTTTTGTTTATTTATAAGTGAGATTTCCAAATGGTTGTTTACTTTGTCAGTTGATTTGTTTTGGCATGCTAATTTTCTTTCTCTGCTCTCATTTTGAAAATATACAGTTTATTTTTGGTTCTTCTGGTCATTAATTTTGGTGAGCTTATATAATTGTATAGCACTTTTTGAAATGGTTACTTAATGTTAGAACAGAGAGAATATGCTGTTATTTTCTTGGTATGAAACATGAGAAAAATTAAAGAACTTAAAGATTGAGCTGTCTTTGTCCTGGTATGCTCTTCTTCTACACTGTTCACATTTATTATTCATTTAATTATAATCTATTATAGTTATATATAGTTGCATTGTGATACTATTTGTTTAGATGAATATCTTGATTTTCTATTTATGTGATATATAACTATATGAGATAAGGTGATACTTGCCATCTGTCTCTGTCAATCAACCTGACTGTATTTACTCTATCATTATTTATTGAACTACCCATCTATCTATCCTTTCTGTCTGTCTGTCTAAATGACAGCAATATATCTATTGCCAATATATCTAATGCCAAGTAAATGGGTAAAAAGCCAACCCAAAATAGTTGGAAATTTTTGGAACAAAATAAAAATACATATATTTTTAAGAGACTAATTTGATTCCATAAAACAAAATACCCAAATCTTGGTATTTATGATATTATAGAAACTTGAATTTGAGTGGTTTTTATTGTTATTTATTTTTAGATTTTTTTTGCTTTTTTCTTTGTCTGATGAGAATACACACACACACTCACACATATCCCTACAAAGCTGAACATATCTGACTACATTCTTTTAGAATTTAAAAAGTAAGAATCAAACCATGGGACATTGTTTTATTCTCTACTTAATGAACTTGGAAAATGATCACTGTGTAATAAATATGATTAGAGGGCAAAGACGGCAGATTTGTCCTTGACATTAAAGATAGGAAGGGGGCTGTAGTTTCACAAAAGTTCAAGCCTCAGGAAAATCTCCTGTTTTCAGAATCAGAATTTAAGGAACCACTTCTTTGTAATTCCTTATTCATAAATATCTTTGAGAACTTGACTTTACCCCTGGCTATAGGTAGTTCCAGCTCTTGATGACTTTGCTAATGATTTAGATGTGATCAGGTTCTTTTAATAATCTAACATGTGATAGTTGTGTGTAATTACATCCCTATGGAAATAAAAACAAACCTGTAACATACCTTGATAGCTAAATGTGGCAGTCAGGGGAGGGTGAGTCACAGGGGAGCAAGGTAGAACATTATTGGAGATTACTGGGGTTTGTGTGGTGGGTATGGAGTGAAAGCATATATTGTCGAGGTTTGAACCTATCACCACTAAAACAAATACAATGAAGTTACACCAATATTTTTTTTTCAGTGAACTATAGCTTTTATATATAAATTTATTTATTTATATATAAATTTCACAACATTTTAATCTCAAAGATTTGCCCCCCTCCCCTCCCTTCCTATAATGTCAAAATCCTGTGACTTTAAAAAATATAATAGAAATTTAATGATGGACAAAATATTGTTAAGATACGCTATTTTTATAAAATAAATGCAAGTGAGTTCATTTGCTGTGTTTCTCATGCATATCAAGTAATTTGATAGTGTAGGCATATATAGTAGAAAATCAGCTTCATCTTCTTGGTCTTAATCTACTGTTATATATGCCTGATGACTTGTGATAATTCAGTTGATACTTATTGGAGAATTACTATGTGCCCAGCTATACAATAAGCATTAAAGAGAAAGTGTTAAGTACAAATAACGTGGCACTTTCCTAATGCCACCACTAGAATGACTCATAACCTAATGATGGAATAGCTCTTAATTATATAATGCCTTAAAAAGGTATATGTTTAAATCTTTATATGTGTTATTAAGAAAATGATCACTGATTTGGGTTAATGCATACGATGGGAAAACATCTATGTTCTATTCAAGACAGAATTGAATCTGAGCACAAACATGAATTGCAAAAATAAATTGTTTTTAATGAAGGGAGAGTTATATAAAATCCTTTAGGGAATTTGGAATATTTGGTGAAATACAGGCATTTCAGAGTGGTGGAAATGCTGAAGTAACAAGAGGAAGAGTGGGACAGGACACCACTGGTAGAACAGGATCAGCTCTAGAGAGCACAAAACACTTATTATGTGTTTTATGTCTTTTGTGTTAGGTGCAATAAAGAAGTTGAAACATTTTGTGTAGAAAATAGGGTGGGGGGAGCAGATTGAGTTGCCACTGTAGTTAGCCATCAAGAGTTGATATTAGGTTGAACTGAGACTGTGGTGATGGAAGGCAGTGAGAAGAGATAAATCGCCTGAGCTTTATTTGAATGGAATAAGGAGGCTTCACTGTAGAACAAATGGGAAGCTTGGTCAACAAATGGATACAGGGCAACTCATCCTCAATGATCAAGTTATTTTCCCCATTTTCCCCATAATTTGAATGATGCTTTTCTGTTCAAAAACAAACCAGTAAAATCAGTGATTAAATTTATTAATGACATTATAAAGGAGAAAAAAAGTCATACAGGAGGAAAATCTAGCTATTCTATCTTTTTTTAACTTAAAATAACAATCACATGTTAAAATTAGTAGTCACCATGTATATATATATATATATATATATATATATATATATATATATATATATATATATATACACACACACATATATATAGCTTATATATATAAGCTATATATATATGGCTTATATATATAAGCTAGCAAAGACACATCCCTTTTGGTATATGAAAATGCTTTTCTCTGATACATGCTTCTTCCCAACTACCTTGAAAAAAACAGTTGAAACTATTATTTAAAAATTGATGGAGAGGACTGATCAGATTGAGTGAAGAGGCTGGGTTCACATCTTCTGAGTGACCACAGAAAAAGCCAACACCCCCTGAAAGATAGACAACTGCCATAAACAGCAAGGACAATGGTCCAGCAGACAGGGGTAGAAAAAGCTTTAGCTGAGCTGAGGTGCAGTTACACTGGGTCAGCAAGCCTAGAGGAGGAGTAAGTAGCTGCTCTGGGAAACCCTCCAATAGCTGTTGACTCAGGGGTACATACAGCCAGCAGGACTGTTGGAGACTAAACTTTGTACTGTTTAAAGGGGTGCACAGATGTCATTCAGGATAGGGGGTACATTCTTTTAGAATAATAGGAGCAGGAGTACAACTACATGTAATAGTGTGGCAACTATGTAGAATGAGGTCCCAATATAGAACAGTTAGAGCTTGAACTGGCAAGAAGATCAAGTTGGATCTTATGATTTTTCTCTTAGGAGAGGTTTGCCTCCAGCTTGAGGCTCTGATGTTCAAAAGCTCTGCAATTCCCTGACCCAGAATCAAAACTGAAAATAACTACTTGATAGTTTCATTGACTTGAGTTTACGCACTTGAATCCAAAGCTCATGATAATAGCCCCTGAAAGATAACTAGACAACTATGTTAGGAGTTGCACATGAAAGGAAGAAAAAATAAGATGGAAGAGATTTTTGTGAGGCTGGTTTACAGAGCAGTGATTTTGGGAAGTATGTTTAGGTTTAGCTTTAATGAAGTTGTTACTTTTTAAGATATAATTTAGTAAGGAAATGTTATAATGATGTAATGAGGAATCAGTAAAGTGTACGTGATATACAGCAGAGAGGATGCAGGGATGTGTGATAACAGAAGAATTTACTTGTGGGAGCAACCGTTATTACTAATAGGTTATATGTTTTGGGGGACATTTTAAAGAGTTTAGGAAGCTGATTTACAAGTGAGAGATGTGCTTTTACTTACCCTTCAGTGTGTTAGAGGGGACGAGAGAGATGGGAAGCTTTTTTGTTTGTTTTATTTAAGGCTTCATTTTTAACTTGTTTTTTATATTCCACACAACTGCAATAAGAAAAGGAGCAATGGCTCAATAGAGAGGGGTAGGAAAAACTGTAATTGAGTTGCAGTGCAGTTACTCTGGGGGAACAGAACTGAGAAGTGTATTACCCTAGACTAAGGGTAAGGCTCTGCACAGTAAAAGCAAAGAATAGCACCTCCCTGTGACCTTGCCTCAGCTATAATCTGTGCCCAGTCCTAGTCCAGTGCTCAAACATGCCTTTGGGTAGAGTTGGCATTTTAGGGTTGATCTAGGAAACCACAGAAAGAGATCCCTTTGGTGCCCACAACAGCGTAGGAAGTTTGAATTCCTGATGCTCACTGGAGGTGGCCTTTAGAGTCCTACCCTAATTCCTATTACCTGTCTATAACCAGTTCTCTGGTCACCTGAAAAGGTGCAAGAATAGCAGATTGAAAGTTTAATGTTAATAAAGTCTCTAAAAATTGACAATGAAGATGCAGAAGAACATATCACATGATGAAGCATAAAACCCTGAGAGTTCAGGAGAGCTTGATTCAGCTGAATTGTGGGTCCCTAAAGAGGATTGCAAGGTAGCAGTCACAGAAATGCTTACTGAAGAATAACAACAGCAAAAATGATGGATGCTGTCAAGCAGGAACAGATGAAGGGTTGAGAAAATATGAGGCTTAAATTAGAACTAATGAGAAAGCTACATACTGGAAGGTAAGGAAAATTTCCTTAAGTCTTGAAAATATCATGCAGACAGGTCTAATAGCTGGTTTAATCTGTAAAATATTTTCTACAGGCATATTTATATTGAGTCATAGCAATGCTTAATCATTTTTTGTAGATCATTATCTACTTAAGGTTAAGTAATTTGGGGGTAGTGTTTTAACTTCCCCAAACAGATATCTTTACAGCAAGATTCAACTATAAAAATTATATAACTATGTTTTCTTTGCTTGTAATAAATTACCTCTTAATTTTATCTATTTATTTATTAATTTAAATTGTTCTAGTCCCTGTATTTCTCCTGATGCTATATCATTATGATCCATCACCATTTTCTCTCATGTTCCTCCCTCCCCTTTGTCATGCCCTCCTCCTTCCCCTGCTGGATATTTAATTTCTGTAGCCCACTTGTTAGTTTTTACTATTTCTTGTCCTTTTGTTTGATTTAGCTATAGTCCACATAGATGTGTTGACAACATTTTGTGTGACTCTACAATTTAACAAAGCATGTAGATCTCTTCAACTTACATAAGATGTTTTAACATCTTGATATAAAGGATAGAAATTATTATTTTCCAATTATCAGAAGAGGTAACTAAATTTCCATATCTTGTTTAGGCAATAGCAAGCAAACATCAAAAAATCATATTAGAATTTCATTTTGAGATTATTGTTCTTCCTCATTTTCTACTGACAAGTTCAGCAGATGCTTTATGCCATCAGATCTTGAATATTGAGTGTAGTGATTTCTTCTCAACCTCCAAATCAACCTGAGGAACTCAAAGCATCTCAAGACACATGTGTGCGTGCACACACACACACACACACACACAGTCACACAGACACTCATACCCTTCCCAGCATAGCAAAGACTAGGCTCATTAACTTCCATTTTACTGATGTGGAAGCATATTTTGCATTACAATTAAATTCAAATGTCACTTCTTCATTTAACATCTTTTCCTCAAGCAGGAAATTTAAATGTGTATTAATGATATAATAAAAAAGAACAATTTCTTTTATGTTTAATAAAGGACAATCTATAATATTTTATTTATATATTATTATGCTTTTGTTTTAAGTTATAAGATATAAAATAATTCTCATTTATATTAGTATTCCTCAGATAGTCTTTTAGAGAGGAATCCTAGGGAGAAGTGGAATCAGTTCTCAAATCATGAATACCAAGCAGATTCGGTACAGCAATGCTCAGATCAGTTTCTAAAAACTGGGTTGGCAGTAAAATACCTGATTAGCATTGTGGGCTTGTCGAAAACTCTTCTGAAGGAAAAATGCTCATTGTTCATTTATTCAAAATGTTTTAACCAAAGAATGGTTCATCATTATGAGGTGGAACATAGAGTATCTAGAAACTTGCTTTTGAAGCTTTCTAGTTATATGACCCCAAAAAAGTTCATTAACCTCTCTGTGACACAGTCTTTTCACCTGTAACCCTTTTCATGGGGTAATTATCTTAAATAAGCAAATTTTATCAAACAGCATAAAAACATGAATATGATTTTCTAAGGTGCTCAAAATGTCTTAATTACACTGTCTCTCACGACAAAATGCA
The DNA here is from genome assembly GCA_004024945.1 of Uropsilus gracilis. NCBI lineage: Eukaryota > Metazoa > Chordata > Mammalia > Eulipotyphla > Talpidae > Uropsilus > Uropsilus gracilis. The sequence continues at coordinate 96,705 of PVHY01003336.1, read as the reverse complement.
AACAAGCATTACAGAGGCATGCCTTCACTCCCTTGGTAAAAAGACAACTGCTATGTTTGAGATTGCAATAGTAATCCCAAGCAAGGGGTAGGGAGCCAGACCCATCAGAACACTTCTAGTACTTTCTGGCAAGGGAAACTACAACCTAACTGAACAGCCATCAAGCACATTCACTGATCCTTGCTCTATAAAACTTCAAATATACTTGGCTCAAGAAATTACCTGGTCTTCAGCTACTCCTTGATGCATGTCAGATCAATTAAGCCTCTCACCTCAATTTGAGGATCATAAACTAGATTTCTTTTCTTGACATTTTTGATGTAGAATGTATGCTCCCTGATTGTAAGTTCACTAAAAGTAAAGATTTTGTTTATTTTATTCATTCTTATCCCCCTAGTGCTTAGCAAAGCAGCTAGTACATAGAATGTGCTCTATTTCTATATGTTGAATAAAGGGAAGGCTTTCTACAAAGTACCAGGACCCATGTGAATCAGTGGAAGTGTGATGATAAATAGGAATAGTAAAACTTTTTGCTTCAAGGGTTTTGCAGAGCACTGGGGCATAAACAAACCATTTTACACCTGGGGCCTGAGGATGATCAGTTCAAACTAGATGACACCACACTTGTATCTGTTCATGTCAGAGAGAGACCAGGAAGGGTATTCACTATCTAAAGATGCTGTTGATTCCTAATCCATATGTTCACAGTAGTGAGAATAAACAGATAATCCTGTATAGGAACCTGTGAGCTTGTGTGGAATTTTATAGCCCATCATGCTCTACAAGAGAAACAGTTTTAAAAACAACACAGGGACATTCAAGGAGATAAATAGATAAACTGGTGTACATGGTATAGAACACCTTTGTATTTTAGAAAATAAAGATTTATCAAATTGAATAATATGGAACATGAAGAGTAATATAAAAAGGATGAGGTGATGGACAAAGAGGAGGACTTTTTTTTAGTCATATTCAATTTGACTGTGGCAAACAAATCATAGCAACTGTTCTCTAACACTTCAAAGTGTTTTAAAAAGTGCAGTGGATAGAAAAGCATGTTTCATAAAATTAACAGTGTCATCAGACCACATATGGTGAGTGAGAGAACTGAGCTTGGAAAGGAGAGAATTTTCTAAATTACAAAGTCATTCTATACCATACACCAGTTTATCTATTCACCTATTTGAAAGATAGCATATTTGCTTCCAGATTTTCAGTTATGAATAAATCTCTCATAAACAGTCATGTGCATATTTTGGTGTAGAAATGAAGCCTCAAAATCTCAAATTCTTGGTAAATACCAAGGGATATGATTGGTGAATTGTTTGATAAGAAAATATTTAGGGTGGAAGCGGTGGCTCGTGCCTGTAAGCATCAGCCTATGAAGTGACCGGGGCTAAGGATCGCGGTTTGAGTCCCTCCTGGGGCCCGTAGCAAGACCTAATTCAAAAAAAAAAAAAAAAAAGCTGGACGTGGTGGCATGCACCTATAATCCCAGTTACCTGGGAAACTAAGACTGGGGATGCTTGATTCTGTAGTACCCCGGGCAATGAGAGCCTGCGGGATCCATGGGCAAATTAGCGAGACCTAGTCTAAAAAAAAAAAAAAAAAAAGAATAGAAAAGAAAAAAAGAAAGTATTTATAAGAAAATTCTAAAACATCTACAAAGTGGCTATACCACTTGTGTTCCCAACAGGAATGTATGAGAGATCCTGTTGCTTTCCATCTACATCATTTGTTGTCGGTGTTTTATTTAGTTATATTAATTTATTTATAGTGGTATATGATGTTTTAATAGCATTTCCCTGATGATCTAGTATAGGGAGATCTTTTCATATGCTTTTGCTCACCTTTATGTCTCTGTTAATTGTATTGGCTTCATTTTAAAATAGGGTTGTTTTGTTATTATTGAATTTAAGAGTTCTTTATATATTTAGGTAACAGTCCTTTATTGGACATGTTTTTTGTTTGTTTGTTTGTTTTTGCAGAGAAGCGGTTCTATTTCTTTTCATTTTAATGTGTCGCAACTTACCAATTATTTCTTGCATGGGCTGTGGGTTTCATTTTATAGGTGAAAAGTGCACCATCATATCCATAGTCATGAAGGTTATCTTCTATGTTTACTCATAGAGTTTTATGCTTTTACATTTAGTTCTGTGATTCACTTTGATTTAATATTGGTAACTTTGCATGTGGCTATCTAGATACAGCATCGTTGATTTTTGTGAAGATATATTTCTCCATTTTCTTGCTTCTTTTCATTTGCCAAAGCTCAGTTAACTTTATTTATATTTATTTATTTATTTATAAAGGTCTATTTCAGGTCTCTAACTCTATTTTCTTGATATATTTGTCTATTGTTTTGTCAGTATCATATCTGTATTGCTATAGCTATGTGATAAGAGTTTGAGAAATACTAGTCTTCCAATGTGATCATCTTCAATATTGTGTTGGCTATTCTAGCTGTTGTGCCTATCCACATGTTAGAATCATTTTGTCAATATCCATAAGATAATTTGCTAAGATTTTGACTGAAAGTGCAATGACTATATAGATCTAGTTGGAGCTAACTCACATTTTAAATACGGCTTTTCCATCCATGAGCCAGAAATATCTCCTTTTACTTAGTTATTCATTTTTATACTCTTACTAGATTTCCTCAGTTCTTAGACATATTTTCTTAGATTTTTACCTGAGTATTTAATTTTTCAGATACTTAAACAAAATTTCATTAATTTCAAGTTCCACTTATTATGTACGGTCCATAGGTAAGAGACTGACTTTTATACATTAACCTATTTCTTCTACTTAATATAATTGCCTTCAGTTACAGGATATTTTGTAGATTTTTTTTTTTTTTTTGGATTTTGTCCAGGTATAGACTGTTATCTGAGAACAAAGACAGTTTTAATCCTTATTTTGCAACCTGTATACATTTTATATCCTACCCTTGACTTAATATATTGATTAAAGCTTCTACTTTGACAGTGGTTCTGAAATTTGGCAAGAGTAAAATCATCTAGAGCGTTAAAAAAGTTAAGAGTTAAAACAGGCTTATCCCCAGGGCTTATTGTTCAGACCATGAGCTAAGTGGCTGCCTGAAGCAAAATAAGAGTCCTATATTAGGGTCATCTTCAGCATGTGATGCTCCTTGGAACTGTGTGGAAGAAAACTAGCACAATAATTTGTAGATACTTACTTTTGGTAAGAAAATAATGGAAATACTCTGTCCACAATTAAATGTATGTGCACTCAGTGACTGACACAGACCTCACACATGAACTATTTCATCAGATGGCTGGATGAGATACCAGAAATGGACAGGGACCGATTCCTATGGAGACCACTTAATGACTTTGGCTGGTGAATGTGTGATTTTTTTTGACATTTTTTTGTTTTTATCATATGTGCATATCCATTTACCACATGCTTTCAAATGACTTTAAATTAATTGTATCTATTTGAGAAATTTTAAATTGTATGCATTTTTTAAGCAATTTGGTGATTCAGTGACTATGTGCACATGTACAAATCAGAGGGCAACAATTATCTATGCAAAGTGAGAAAGAATGGTTGTATTTGGTGGATAGTGGGCATGGGAAAAGCTCTGTGACAATGCTGCATTTGCAAGTTGGAGAATAGGAAGAGACTTGAGATAGGATCAGAGAGATCACAAAGCAAAACATTTTACATTTTCTTTTTTATTATTATTAATTGCATACACACATATTACATAATTTTCTACTCCAAGGTTCTCCCATCACCTTATCACCCATGAACCATTTTCGCTGGGATGCAGAGTCAACAGACTGCTGCGGACAGCTTACAATGGCAAGAATGCAGCCTTCTTCTAGCAACTGCAAGATCAGCAGGTGATTTATGTTAAAACAATTAAAATGATGGGAGGCTATGGTTAGAAAGTGCTTAGATGAATGTGTATTAAGGATATGAAAGATGCTGGATTGAGAATTCTTTTGAGAGTATCCTATATAAAGGGGAAGATAGTTAAGGAGTGGCAGTCTGAGCTAAGCATGAGTTGGGGTGATTTTTATTATTAAGATATGAGAAAACTGAGGTTGGGAATGATGGGATTGTGGAAAAGGAAAAGAACTGATTGTACTAACATGAGAGCACAGGGAAAGAGAGATGAGTATCCAAAAGTTCCAAAGGAAATGAAGGTAGGAATCCACATCTACAGAAAGAGAGCATGAGATTATATCCTACAAAAGTCTAGTTTCAAACTTGGCCTTTGGTTGACATTGGGAAATGTCCATTTAGAAGATTATCGATCATTCCAAAAATATAGTGATTAATTCACTGTGTGCAAAAAATTGAATAATGCTTTCATTTTGGCATTCTGGGTCCTTGGAACATGCCAGGTGGCCTGCCCCTGTGGCCAGATCCCATCAAAAACCCTTGTCACCAAGATCCTTATGAGTTTCCCTTCTGGACAGGACTCACATATGTCACCATTACTTTCTGATAGCGGAATTAACATTGTCCTGTCTGACTGTATTAAGAGCAGAGTCTTGGGAACTTGTGCCTGCTTCTTCCTTGACCTTGTCCCATTTCCTTGTTTCTTTTGCTGATTTATGTGTCCTTTCCTCTATGATAACTCACCATTGTGAGTGAAGTTATATATGCTGTGTCTTTGAGTCATCTGTATAGATTGCCAGTTAGCTAGAAAAATGTAAAAGGAATTGCCAACATGTAGCATAGTACAATTCTACTGCAGATCATAAGTTTAGAAGAATGCAGTGCTCTCTCCGTGTGACACAAATGCACAGATATGCCAAATCTGGAAGCTCCAAGTATACTTTGTGCAGATCAGAAAAGTAATAATTAAACTGTTTCCAGGTTAAAGTTTTGCTAAGTATTTGAGATGTCATTAATCTAGGATCATTTATTAGAAAAAAAAAGAATCTATTTGAGAAGTCATAGGACTGTAAGTTACTAAAAAAGAAAATAATCTGAAGAATTTTCTAGTAATTTTGTAGGAATTTAGAGAAAAGGTGACAGCTTGTGATGAAAAGTAAACTATTGAAACACTGCAGGAGACAAAGGATATGGCTGATGAGAGCACTGGAATGGTGAAGGGTGCAGAGAATGGGCCCTTGACAAAGATAAATTCACACCCAAACCCTAGTATCCTGTGCTCATGACAGTTTGGAAAAGAGTCTTTGCAGATCTAAGAAATTCAAGATGTCATCACCCTTATATCTCTAGGTAGACACTAAAGACAAAGTATCTTCACAAAAATTAAGAACATCCAGAAAAAAATGAGATCTATAAAAACAAAACCAGAGGTTAGAATTATGTGCCTCAAGTCAATAAATTCCTGGAGTAGCAAGAATTTGGAAGAAGCAATGAAGGATTCTTTCCTAGGAATGTCATAGGGGTTGCAACCCTGCCTATACCTTCAATCTAGACTTGTAGTTTCCTGATTTGTGAACAAAAAGCTCTTGACTTTCAAAGCTATCAACTTTATGGCATTTTGTTTCAGCAGTCATAGGAAGCTAGTGCAGTGACTATGGAAGGCATGACTGAATTGGACTGAAGAAATTAGAAAAATGAAGAAATTAGAAACATGAAAATTAAAGCTTGAATTATCATTCCATGTAGAGTCAGGTGTCTGCCAGAATGAAAACAGGGTCTGGAAAATAGAACCAAGAAAAGAAGAATGACCTCAAATATATCAAAAGTAATATATAACCTGACATATGTAACTACTTTATAAATTGCAAAGTGTTACAGAAATAACAAGGTTGCATTTGGAACATATTATAATGTAATGAAAGTTTATCAGTCATTTTATTTAAAATATCTTCTTTCTTTTGTAATTAATGATAGTTGCCTGAATGTATTCAGTCATATTCACTTGAAAAACAAACTCTAATAATTCCCATACTTATATCATCAATTTGGAAGAAATAAAACCATTTGCCATGTAGAATACCATGCTACCACATTCATTTTTATCTGCTAGCATCTTCCATTTCCTTATTGGTGCTCCTCAAAAAACTAAGAAATATGTATAACATGTGTGACATATATAAAGTTCTCCTATATTGACTGCATTTCTTTTCAGAAGAAGTTTTTGATGACATTCCCCTCCCCCAAAGTTTCATATCTAGTCAGTTCTGGATGGTCATGAATTTAAAGTCAGGTTTATTTGACTTAAAAATTGAACTTCTTCCCCTTTACCACATCTTCTTGAAGCAAGAAAAGAAAAGTACATAGCAGTTATGCTGTTTCTTTCCATAAAACTGAGGGGTAGCCCTGGGCTTTGGGTAAAATGTCAAATGAGTCATTTAAATTATGAGAGGCTGCATTTTTAAACCTAACAAATACTTGTGGGGTCATTTTGCCTAATTGTCATGGCATCTTTGAAATATCATATAATTTTAGCACTTTACTGATCTATAAAATGACATGATACGTTTTAACAACTTTGTTTTATATTTGGCCTTTCCATAGCATCCCTACTTTATGGTCCATCAGCCACATAGTGACGATAACTACAGCTGTTTTGTGCAAGGCAAAAGCTGTGCTAGAAATTCTCATTTCACTTTTAGAGGCTTTCTATAGAAAAACAGATAAGTAAAATCTAATAAATGCTAAGTCTACAAAGTATAGTACTAATGATGTAGAAATAAATGCAGCAGGATATGTATATTTTGAAATTGATTGACTTTTATCTTCATTGTATCCTTGTAATTATGTCAGTTTAATTCCTATGCAAGCATCCAATTATTTGATATATAAATATCTGCACTAAGAGCCTCATAAAATTTTATCCTAAAATAGTAATAGTTTTGTGCTATTACCATTGTTATCACCATGTCTATTGCATACTGATTTTCTAAAACTAAACAAAACAATGTTGAACACAATGCAATCAATTACAATTATTTGGAAGACATAGTGTCTATAGTAATATAAGAATAATAAGCAACATGAATAATAATGTCCTGAAATGACTAAGAATATAGATTACATATACAAATCTGCATAACTCTATGCAAACATGTGAATAGGTAACTACATAGACAGTTCCATTACACAATTTCCCTTTATATTATCTCCTTTGTTATTTCAATACACTTAGTGTGCTGTATGCAAATAGCAGAATACCTAGTTTTTCCTTTTGTGTTTCTGGGAAAAACTTTTTTTTTCCTTCTGTGTAGGGGGGGAACTCAGTTCTTCTCTACAGTGGGTTTCTTGTGTGTGTCACTTTTACTGTTGACCCAAAACATTTCATTACTGATCAACAAGTGTGTGGAGGTTTTTCTCCATGCTAAACAAATTTGTAGCACCATCTCATGCCCTAAAATTTATCTCTGTTATCATATCAGATATGATTAATTAAGGGTTTAGTCACACACCTACATCCTTTATACAAATTGTAAGCCTGGGGTAGCTCTGGGACTTCTGGACTGGATATAAATCAGAGGTTCCAGCTATCACTTTCCTAGGTACAATGAGCTTACTAGTGCAGTTCACATAATTGAGGGAGACACATACTTATATTCATCATTATATTAAAGTATCTGGTAAAGGGTCCAAATGAATAGCCAGAATGAAAGTTACACAGGGCAAGTCTGGGAAGCGCTGCACTGTAGGAGTTTGAATACCTCTTTCTACAGATTTGAATGTGTTTGATCACCTGGAAGTTTATCTAACCTTCTGTTACTAGGATATTTTCATGATCTTCTTCATGTTGGTGTGATCTGTTAGGTACTCTATTTGTAGCCTTTCTTGTCTCTCTGGAGAAGTGGGTTGTGGAGTAGGAAGAGTGATGAAATACTTAGCTTCTAATTATGACTTCATTTCTGGTCACTGGTCCTTATCCAGGAGCCATCCAGGAGCCTACTCATGTTTTCTATTATCACACAATTTGTTCTTTATGTCACTTGGGCTACCACAGGCAAATCAACTTATTTTCTTCCCCTCTGTTCTTTCTTCCTTTTCCCCATGATTTTGTACTAATCAATTGACCTGATATTTCTATATACAGCTGATGCTTCTAAACCAAACAAACTGATGAAAGGAGAGCAAGAGGCATGTTCTGGAGCATGTGATCAATCCAATATTGCAGAATGACCTGGGAATACACAACTGACCTCTGCCTGCCGTACTGTTTTTTTGTTTGTTTGTTTTAAATAAGGCAGGTTGTTTGGAAATTATCTAGTGAAATTAAGTGAAATCTAATTGTATAAAAAATCATATTCTTTCTCTTTGTTACACATAAAAAATAAACAGTCTAGCTGGATAAATAAAAGAACAAAATACAAACAAAGAGAAGACACTGAGTAGACATTTGGATTGACTCTAGGTTGAGTTGTTTCCAGTTTGGGATACTATATATAAAGTTGTTTTAAGCTTCTGTAAAAAATGCTGTGCAGATGCATGTTTTCTTTTCTTTTTCTTTTTTTTTGGGGGGGGAGGGGGTGCAGGGGGTTGTAAATAGATAAGAATAAAACTACTGAGTCATATGGTAAGTATATTTTAATTTCATAAGAAACTAAGAATATTTTTCAAAGTGATTATACCCTATTAGAGCCTCATCAGACTGGGTGATAGTTTCAGTTTTTTTTTTTTTTTAAGGTTTTTAACGTTTGGATTGTCAGTCTGTTTTACCATTTATTGTTTTAGAGCATTTTTAATAGTATCATTTTGCATTGGGGGTTTATTTTTGCATATTTCTAATGACTAAGGATGTTGAAAATTATTTTCATGTATATTATAGTCATTTATTCATCTTTTCTAAAACCTCTTTAAATATTAGATGAAGGGAAAGTGGAAGGGAAAGATAAAGAAGAGGGAAGGTCACATTTTTTTCCTCCTATTTGCTATAATTTGTCTTCATTTTCCTCATGGTGAAGTTTTGAGAATTTCAATATCTTGATAAAGTCCATTTTATCTAGTTTTGTTTTTAATTTTTCTTTTTATTGTTTACTACAAAGTCTAGATATTCCAATTATACAAAAATTTTCTTAAGTTTCATTCTTTTGTTCATATACTTTTAATGCTCATAGTTTGATCCATGATAGCTCTCAAATTATTTTTATATGCATAGTGCAATATAAATGTTTAAGCTTATTTGACTGCACAAACATATCTAATTATTTTAGTAGCATTTGTTAAGTTTATTAATCTGAAAATTAAGAACCAATTAAAGGACAAAGTGTGTTTATTTGGAATTAAAGTATAGCCGGTCACAGAGCACAAGTTTAGATTAGGAACCATAAAGGAGAAAGAAGAGCAAGTGGTAATGAAAGGTAATATAGTGAATGAGAAAAAGGTCAGATAAAGGAGTCTCAAGATTAAAGAGTTAGTGCGGGAGGGGAAAGCACCAAATTAAAGCAGATAAAATTACTCTGTTTCCAAATAGATTCTTATTCTTGTTTGCTTCCTATAATGTCAGTGTTCAGGCTCAGTCCAAGGTTTTGACCAAGTAAAACATCTTTGTCTGAAATGACTTCCTCCAAATTTATTATAAATGGCTCTAGTGATATCAGCTTTTCACTTGTTCTAAAACAGCTTTGGCTATTTTAATTCCAATTAATCTTTTTTTTTTTTTTTTTTTTTTTTTTTTTTTTTTTTTTTTTTTTTTTTTTTTTTTTTTTTTTTTTTTTTTTTTTTTTTTTTTTTTTTTTTTTTTTTTTTTTTTTTTTTTTTTTTTTTTTTTTTTTTGAGAGTGTAGGATAGGTTGAATCCTGGTAATTATTTAATTTTGCCATTGAAATTCTTTCCCTTTATGTATGTGTTTGTATTGTTTTTTGTATTGATGTAACATTGTTTTTCAACACTGTAATGATACTCTTTTTTTAATCTTCTACTAAATATTTTATGAAGGATGAGAAGTGCCATGGTAGGTGAGATCTTAAATGCCTGCCAGTCCTGCATGAACTCTATGAACTATAAAATTTAGACTCATTTTTTTCCTCTGCTTAACTTTGCAGAATTTCACTCCACACACTTAAGTCTTAATGGACAATAAATATGCAAGCAGTCTACTATGATGATATCTGGGCCTCTTTTACTATTTATAATCCTAAATTTTTACAGATCTGGAAATTGCCAGTCACCTCAGACTTCTTGATCTTTGATTTTGTCTTAACTAAGAACAACGTTAATGGATTGCTTAGGATTCTTTACCTGCCCCTTTTTCTGGGAATATACCCAGAATCAGAATGCACCAGTGATAGTTTGCCTTCAGACCAGAAGTACAACATGCAATTGCCTATTGACTAATAGTTATCACATATGTGATGTCCATGTATGTGTAATTATATTTTTAACATGAAGGAATTAATCTCATTCATAGTGCCTCATCATTTCAACACTAAGACAGACTTTTTAACTTAGTGTTTATCCAATACTATAAAGAAAAAGTTATTTGTTGACATTTTACTGATTAGAAAATATATATTTAGAGTTTAATGAAATTGCTCCAGTTGAAACTGTTCAGAACTCTCAAGATTTCAAACCACATGTGTTTTATATTCATGTAAATTTATCTTATGGCACCTAGCTCATATTTTGATGAAAAAATAAAAGGGCAATAGATACATTGGCCAGTATATATATATAGTCTGCCAGTTTTGAACATGGGAAGTACTTTTCCCTGATCTATCTGGGGTAGGAGACAGTAGAGTCTCCTCTATACTGCCAACTATATTGTTTATAGAATAACAAATTGAAATTGTATTATTATGTCTTTAAACCTTTAATAAAGTTAAGTGACCAGGCAACTTTGAACAAGAAAGTCGAACATAGGAAGAACTTTTTTTCTGACAATAGACACCCATAAGAAAATCTCTTTAATCTTCTAACTTATAGATAACAAGAGTAGGGTGATTACTTAGCAAATCGATGCCTTAGATAGCATAGGCGAGGAAAGATTATTTTTCACTGTTCTTCCAGAATACAGTTGTTTGTACACATCCTGTGATCTCATAAGACAGATTATAATAGGAGAAAAAGAAACAGAAATTTAATAACATGCATACCTCTTATAAATATGGGAAAGTTCCAAGAAAATAGAGTAACTCTTCAAAATGGTTTAAGATATCACTGCTGATACCTTTTTTTTTTTAGCTAAAGACTAAAGATATTTGAAGAAGGGGAAAGGCCTAAACAGCATCATAACAAAGTTAATATGTCATTATTCAGATACATGTCTTCTCTGATGAAAATTCTAGGTATTTCATCATGCTACAAATCTTGACACAATCTTGACACAGGGAGAGTAAGGAGACACCCTTCCAGGAGATTTCCTTTGTAAGTGTAAATGTTTCTCCTACAGGGATAACTTCTTATTTTTCAGAGCTTCCCTATATCTGCTCTTCTGAAAAATAACCATCTCAAAATAATTTTAATGACAAAGAGGCATATTTTGTGGTGGTATAATCTACCCTTCACTAGTATAAATATTCAAAGGTAAACATTACAATTTACTGCTAGTACTAGATAGAATAAACTAAAGCACACTAAAGATTATCTGAAATATGGATTAATGAAAGAATGATAATGTCAAATGGGAGAAGGAAAATTTCACCCCAGGCCTCTGATTTCTTCTAGGACTGGTTGAGCAATCAAATTGTATCAGACATATTCATATGGAAGAAAATTGTGTATGTGTGTAAATATATAGAGATTTGAATTTCAAAATTAATGGAATAAAACAAGAGTATAGGAAAGGGCATGGTACTTCTAGGAGAGACAATGAGACACATAATGGAGATCAAATTCTCTGAAATTATTGTTTATACCATCCTGTACATAGGTCTCTCCTATAGGAAGTTCCTGTCTGTTAGAGAAACTAATTCTAAATAATACCCTTAATTTTTATTCTTCTATGTTAAAGGAGTGGTAAAGATTTCTTGTGAGTCTGTCATTCTGCTCAAAATAATTCACATGCCAATCTTGCAAAGGCCTATTTTCAATATCTTGGGAGGACTTCTTACCTAATAAGACCGTCTAGTTACATAGTTCAGGTAGGCCTGTGCTTCAAGTGTAGCAAATTTGAATAGGAATGTCAAATAGATGAGCAAATAGGATCTGTCAAATAGAATCAGGTCAATGTAACATGAAAATATAGTCAAAATCAAAATTGTGAAGCAAGAGAAAGGTATATGCTCTTATTTCACATGAAAGGGAGGGAAGCATTACAAAATTGGTTTGTTCTCATAATATCAGTGAACGTTTTTTCCATCTTTGTAATGCACAATCCTTGAACAAAGCTTCCATTTTCAAACTTTCACCAAGCTGTTTAAGACTAAAGTTCACAAAATTCATGTATGATTGTCTGATTGCAAAAGATGAAATAGTAGCAGGAGTAATGATTGAGTTGATACACCTCAGAAATACATACATGCATATATTGTTACTTACATCTAGTTCACCACTCTAGTTGAAAGAGACTTGGGAAATGTAGACTTTTATTAACAACACTGATGAACTCTACTAAAACTTGGATTTAATTTTAAAGGGGATAAAGAGAATGAATTTTGTGTATACAATCAAGGTTTTCTGTATCAGTGGCTATTTCATTTGCTATGAGAAAGGGTTTGGAGAGAAGATTATGGATTTAATATGGGTTGAATGTTGATGTGCTCTCAGGGCATGTCTATGGTAATTTCAAGTGTGTAGTTATAAATGTGGATTGAAGCAGGGAATATATTGCAAATGATTTATTTGAAATATATATGAACATTGAGTGTTTGTGAATAAGCAAATATAATATTCTCTATCATGTTTGCAGCTTAGTACCAAATCTGCTTAGCAGTTTTACCTGCTTTAGCTATGCCTGCATATATTTTAAAAGAAAACACATTGGATTGCCTAGAAACTTCCCCTACCACTTTTTATTTACTTAACTCCTGTTTTATTGGCTTCCTTTTTTGTTTTTAAAATTACCCAACTCACCTGCATCTGGGAGCTATTGCTTTTCATTTATACTATACTTCAGCCTCCATCTTACCTCAACCCCTAATCTTCATGATTCACTTGTTCTTACCTCCATTTTTTCTTACCACAAGCCCAACTAGTACCTTCCCATCAAATTCTTTACATAAATTAAAATCACATTATTGTATCGGAAAAGTTTCTCCCATATCCTTCATTTTTGCTCATCATGCTATATTTTGACCTTTTAATTTGTGCATATTTTAAAAATTTAATGTTTACTATGCTGTTTAGTGATTTCAGTATTTTCTAGGCTGTTTTGCTTTTTCATTCTAATTCCCTACATGAAGGTTACTTGATAAATTCATTTCAAATGTTTCATAAGTAGATGAATATGTTTGACTTATTCCTTTATTTAAGTGTTCCATATGAAAATTTCCTGGAGTCCTATTGGTACTAAGAACTGTATCTCTGAAGAAAGTTCTAGAAACTGTTCTAATTCTCAACTTTCCAACTAAGAGAGCTGATATGCCTTAGAAATATGGGAACTATCTAAAGCTGAAGGTCTGGTTTATCTAACTAAATTATCTCTAATTTTGTTAACGTCTATCTGCTTTTCCTTCCTGTGTAGGTGCTATTGTGTTAAAAAGAGAAAGTAGCAGGGCATGATGGCGCATAGGAAGCCTAGGAAGGTGGCAGCCTAGGAAGCCACGGGCTGGGCCCAGGGATTGCAGTTCAAGTCCCACCGGGGACACATTGTGAGACCTAGTTCCCAAAAAATAGCTGGGTGTGGTGGTGCACGCCTGTAATCTCAGCTACCTGGGAAGCTGAGACTGGGGATTTCTTGAGTCTGTGGTACCCTGGGCAATGTTAGCCTGCGATTCCATGGGCAAAATAGTGAGACCTAGTCTCAAAAAAAAAATATATATATATATATATATATATATATATATATTCATGAGATATTCTAACTATGTATTTGCAGACATTCTGATTAGTAAAAATATGTTTCTATGGTATATCACTATAAAGTGAGAGCAGATGTTTGATAAAGAAGCAAGTTCCTTACATTTTCAATATCCTATATTTAGTTCCCTATGTTAACAAAATTGTATTTAATTCTGAATTTTCAAATTGTGACACATTTAGACTCTGGCATACATAATTAACAATAACCTAGTTTAATTCAAATATAAACATTTGTGAGTACAGAACTTTTTCATCAATCCATTTGGTATAAGTTTGAAAAGTTGGTTTCTAGGAAATATTATCCTCAAAACATAAAAGTAAAACACTTAAGATCTCATTTTGTTTTAATGCACTGAAACATTAAAATAAATAGTTATATTCACCTCAGTTTAGTAACTACTTTCAACTTTTATATTTTTACTCAGTACTTAATAGGTTTAACTTGATCAATTTGTTTGTGGAATTCATAATAGAGCAATACTCATGAATGCTAACTTTTAAGTACTACTGTTATCTGGTGCTTTGAAAATATATTTAAATCTCACAACAAATTTGATAAGTTCTATTTTATGAGTAAGGAAACTATACTTATAGGAAGTTAAATTATGCGATCACTAATATAAATGTCTGGAAATTATGTTTACATTAAATCTTGATTTCATATTTTTTTCCAGAAACTATTACTTATTTTATTGATATATTTGAAGTTATTTTAGAATTTTACTTTTGCAACTTCTGGATACCACTGATAAATAGATATTCTGAGGCAATGTTGTGTATGAAGAAATATATTAGCAGACATGATCACTCAAATCACTTTTGTGTTGCCATACGTTATTGTCCTACTTTTGTCACATAATTTGATGCCCATTCTTATTTTTTCTAGAGAGTTACACATGTCATAAAACAGCACATGTGTTCTACACTTTTATTGAGTTTAGACTTTTGTTACATGGCTAAGTTGGCTCCTCTAATGCTATTAAACTTATATGAAATTTTTCTATTATAGATAGAAACAGTAATTATACAATTGAAATACTGTTAGCAACTATATATATATA
>PVHY01003336.1:0-81663 GCA_004024945.1 Uropsilus gracilis | reverse complement strand
ACACATGAACAGAAAAAGTTTTCAACATTTAATACCAAGAAATAGAGATGATTTTGCAGAATCAAAATTGTATCACATTTGGAACATCTTAATTAGAAACTTATATTAGACAATTTGAAAATCCCCAAAGCAGGTATGATTACATTCAAAGTGAAAACATGTGACAAGCTGGCATTTTCATTCTACTGCTTTAAGCAAGAAAAAATTTCAGCCAAGATTTCTGACCTTAACATAAACCTCAATATAGAATACAATTCAAATACTGTCATTTCTTGAAGATTTTCAATTATTTTCAGGTGAGGAAAGGTTAAAGGTTTTTTTCTTGGTACTCTGTCCTGAAATAGCTCATACTCTTCCTCCCCTAAAAAATAGAAAATAAGGTGTAACTTTTTCAAAGTAGTTGAGGAGAGAAAAAAGAAATAATAGTTAAGGGGGAAAGTATGGGAGTAAGAGGAATAAAAGGAGGTGAAAGAGGAGAAAGTGCATGTTTTCATAGATGGGTCCATAATTTAGTTGTAGGAAGAGAATAGGTAAAGATAAATGAGCAGAAGGCAATAGGAGAAAAACATTTTATGGGAAAAGAAAAGGGAAAAAGAGGTAGATGAAAAGTTTTTTAAAATGTCAGGATTTGGAGGAGAGAATTATGCTATATGAAATAAGTCAAGGGAAATACTGTGTAGTTTCACTTATTTATGGAACATAGAGAAATGAGACAAAAAGTCAGACACCACCAGGCCAAAACAAATAGGATAAGCTGAGGCTGCCGGAGGGGCAGTAGGGAGGTGGAAAGCAAAGTGGGGAGCATGCATAATGAACTTTGATGGAGGACTATGGTACTGTGGTGGTGGGTGATATGTGGTAGCATACACCAGAAGACTTGAGATCCTATATTTCTGAATCATGCATAGTGTTGTAATCCAATGTTACCTTAATTTAAAAAGTTAAAAATGTTAATACTTAAATGTAAAATTAAACATGTCTGTACTTGAGTTAGACAACAATATTTGATCAAATGGGAGGAAAAGGAAGTAGGGAAGTCAAATATAAACTAGAAAGAAGGTCAATCCTATGATTCAATTCACATTGATTGGTCATTTTGTTTTAATTAGACTATCCTTACTTCCAGTGGGAGGGTTTCTTTTTTTCTCCTCTACATATTTTTTTCAGAATCTCCCTTAATCTTATAGTTTAACAAGCTAGTACCAAGTAGTTCAACATGATGGTTCAGGGTCATTATGAAAAACACTGCTTGTTATGCTCTTTAATTAAGCATATTTCTTCAAACTAAGTTATGATTAACACATTTTAAATGTATGGGGTGCAATATGTACAACATAGTGATATGCTCAGTATCACTGGCAAATGAGGTACATTTTTTCATTGTCAAGTCAACTCAACATACAAAACATAGGCTCAGAAATGTAGACTGAGGAGAGTGTGTCAATCAGACACAAGTGTATATACAAGAATATGAAAGCAATTGTTTCTGAAACATTTGTGCTTTCAAGGCCTCCCCCAGACAAAAACAACAGATAATAAAAAACTGATTATAGCAGTCATCCCAACAATAGCCAATGGTTATCCTTCCTCAATTATTTTGTGAAGCTCAGCTTTCCTTTTATCTCATAATATGTGACAAGTTTATGTTTCCATAAGTGTCAAGAGCTTCTCTCAAAGAACACTATTTGCTCAAGAAGATGCAACTTTGCAAGAAAGTTCTATAGATTGGTAGTTATCTATAGACTTTCTGCCATTTTTATAACTACCATATACATACACACTTAAGTCAAGAATCACCTGGTCATAGCTTCCAAATGTCAAATTTTATAAATTCTTATGCTTGAATTAGCAGGTAATTTTTTTTTCATGCTTTAAACTCCAATCAAAGCAGGGAGCTTTGATTTCACCAAGTCAATGAGTTAAAACAAAAATGTTAACATGTGGTTTCTCTAAGATTTAGCTATACATCGATTAGAATTCATTTCAGTGGTGTAAAAGAAAACAACTTGCTCTTTTTCTTAAAGGAATTATTAAATTAAAGGTATTCTTCCAGTCACTACAAATGATAAATTGACTGAATAAATATTATGTAAGTTATGTTTCTCACACATATGTGTATTACCAGACAATATATGTATTGCCTCTAAACTTTAGGGCAAATTAAATGGAATCATTAATGCAATAAATCAAGAAAAAAGTTTCTGTGGATATTTCATTCTAAATGTGACTGAATGCTGTAAAATTGATATGGTAAGCGTTATGATCTTGAAGAGAGACTGCTCTTCTTGTTAGGTAAAAGCAAACATCTATTTATTAGATCCAAAAAGGAAGTCTCAAGATTACTTCACTGCATTAAAGATAAAAAGTCCTATATCTTTCATCAGAAGGACATATATGGCATAACATATATAATTAGGACAAAATTGATTATACTTACAGTAAACTTCTTCCTGTAAGAACAATCTGCCTTCCATGAATCCAATCCAGAAAAGTAAGGACGATCACCCCTCCCCTGCATCTTTTATTTGCTTGTTAGTGACACCAGTCATCCCACTTTTGAAAACAGGGTGATTTCCTTGTTAAGTAGGGGAAACATCACACATAGGTTTGTTTTTCTTAGTTTTGACACTAACCTCACAAATTTGGAATTATGAGTATCTTAATAGTAGCAAAACAAATTTGTTTCTACTTCAGTTTGGGAACTCAGAATAACAGCTTGATAAATTCAAGTTCCCTCTGAGCTTTATTCAAAGTAGATTTTCATGAAAATTCTATGATGGTATAATTGTAAGTCCTAAATGACATTAAACTTCAGTTATATTGTAGCAATCTAGGAATTAATATTAGTTAGACCTAGTGCATAATAGCTTACAAATTATTTGCTGTTTATCTCCATTATTTTATTTTAAATGAATTTAAAATTCTAAAGAAGATAAGGAGGAAGGTTCACAGAGGCTGCTTAAAATAATTGTAAATTTCTTATTAAAAGGTGCTTAGCTCCTATTTAATTAAAAGAGCTTAGGGTCTGACCTGGAGATTGGATTTGGATGAAGAATTCTCACTGTTACAGTTGCTGAAGTCATGACCCTGTTCATTATATCTGGATCTGTTCCCATTTAGACAAATCTAGTGAATGCTTACTAGGTTCCTGTTTGGTATTTGACTTAAGAATATTATGGTGAATCAATTATTTACAGCCTGAAGAAGCAAAATGCTTTCTGTACTTGTTTTCACTCCAAAACTATCTACAGGTTTATATTTGGCTAGGGTCATATTTCTGCTTCATTCCACATCGATGGCATTTATCTTTACTCTGGAAGAAAGGGTCAATCTTTCATTCATAGGATATAAAGAATTTCTGTGGATGGAAAGAATGAACTCTGGTTATAGATGCTGAGACTGCTTTTAACTATTTCAAGTCTGAAATCATAATAGTTCCACATTGCATTAGCTAAATCCCAGAAAATCTCTACCCTTCATAAAACTTACTGCTATCTTAAAGATTTTCACAGGAAAGCCAATTTATAGGGAAATTATAGAAGTGCAATGATTATTTTGTTCTCTGCTGAATGAGCATGGACTGCCTGGTGGCTGAATGGATGATTAGGCAGGTAGGAGTTATGAGTTCACTTGCTCTGTAGTTCCTAGATCATCTGCGATAATCTTCATTCTTTTTTCACTAATCCTCCATATTTCCTTAAAGAAGCCAACACTATATTTATATGGGTTGTCAATTTTTTTCTAGTAATGTTGTAAATGATAATATAATAAATCCTCTTCACATCTTTAAGTTTGGAGTCTAAGGAGATGTGATCGAGGGGAAAGAGTCTTAGATGGAGAATGGAGAGTATAAATTCAAGTTCCAGCTTTATTTTCTATTATTGTTATCTCACATATATATTTTAATCCCTGAGTCTGTTATCTCATCCAAAAATATTGCAAATAACTCTTTAACTATAATTTTATAGGAAGTAATTAGACTATCTGTGAATGTGCTTTGTAATTGCAAGTCACTATAAAGCATGATAATATTTTGCAAAGCATATTTATTTTCTTGCATTTTGGAATTTATTAGAAAAGTTCATTTTGGGGGGGAGGAAAAGAAGATTTCATTTCTACAAATAGTATATAATAACTCACTTTTACTATTTATAAAACAGTGTTTATCTAAGAGAGACAACTTATTAAAATATCCCAAATGAAAGCACGTCCAATTCAATGATTTTTATCTAATCTTTATGCTAAAAGTTGATCTTTAAATTCTTAATGATATTGCTTCAATTTAAATATAAGTAGGATTTCTGTCATGCCTTGACAGAAAAACCTCAGAAATGCTAACCCTAAATGTATTCCTTTACAAGCAATAATCATTTTTTTTGAGAATCATTTTTAAGTAAGCTCATCTCTGCTTTTTAGTTATTTTATTTTTGAAGTTAAATCCATCTCGTTTATTCATAACAAATGAGTCCCAAATTAAGTTGAATATTTTATCTTTAAGTATAATTCTGATACTAAAGTGAAATTTTAATTACAGTTTATAGAGCTATATTATTTAGTTTTCATATTGAATTATCTTTTGTTGGCTTACAGCACTAAGTATGATTTAGGAGGATAGGTTCTCATATCTTCATATATCTATCACTACATCACACCTACCACCAAAGTACTGATCACTCTCTAGCTCAGTACATTAGTTTCCATCCTCCTTTTGTTCCTCAACCTCCTCTGTCCACTTTTGGTAATCTCAATTACACTGTCAAATTTCAAAGATTACTTTGATTTAATTTTTTTCCCTTTATTTTGTTTATATTTCAGATATGAGTGAAATTTTGTGTGTCTTTCTCTTGATTTATTTTCCTTAGCATGGACTGATGCAGTTCCATTCATGTACTTATAAGTGGTGCGAGTTCATTATCTTTAACAGCTGAGTAGTATTTCTCTATGTATATATACCACATCTTCCTAATCCACTTAGGAGTGCTGATTATTTAGGTTGTTCCATAACTAGGTTATAGAAACACTCTTTAAGCTAGTGTTTTGTATCCTTCAGTTAATACGGAGAAATGGAATTATTATTTGTAATAATTTGAGGAAACATATGATTTTTCATAGTGGCTTGACCAGTCTACTATATGCACACTTATCTTTAAGAACTCAGATATAATCAAAGAGTCATACATGCAATGGACATTGTGTATCCTCTTCCGTAACATCCCCAAACTCTCTCATCAGCATAGAATAAATGCACTCATTTAGAGTAACTGGTGATCAGGGTCCAGGTCAGAAGTTGTGGCTTATAATTTTAGTCCTCCTCTTAAACTTTTAGCATGGAAACTGTGCCTAGGCCAACTCTTGCATTGTAGTTTCATAGCAATGTAAAGGACATATTACCCAATCCATAAAATTAAGACCTATAACACCCCCCCCCCAAAAAAAAAATAAGGTGGTTTTATCATTTGGAATAGTTATCTAATAACACTGGTGCATATTCCTTGTCAAATTTCCAGTTTGGTAGTTAAGATTTTTATCATTTAAAACTGTTTAATGTGGGTTTTCTCTCATTTCAACCAACTGTTTCAAAATTATCTAATTTATGAGACATTAATCAAATTGTCAAAAAGATAAAAAAACACTGTTAGGGAATGAATGAAATATAGACTTAAGATTAAATGAGCAACAGATCAATATTTTCAACTTAGAGACCAGTTTGACAAGGAAATATAATGACTGAGTGCTGAGTATTTTTAAAGTCAGCATTTTAACAGACTCTTTAAAAATTAAGATTCTTAAACTTATTATTAGCTATTAGTTTAATATTTATTGAACACTTACTCTAAACTGTGCCCAAAGGCAGTTCCCTACTTTGTAGGAAATGATAATTTGTGAGCAATTTAATATTATAAATTGTGAGGGGTTGTTATAAGGGGGTTCAAGGCATTATAGGGAAATAGAGAATTTTCTGCCACCATGATGGAGAAAGTAGAGTCATAAAACATTTTCAAAAGAGGTAATTTGAATTTAGAGGTAATGTGCATTATGAATAACTGAAATTTATTATCAAATAAAGTAATTGAAAAAAGAAACATATCAAGAACACCTCCAAATGTGTAACAATGCAAGCAATGATAGTTATTTCTGATTTTGACAAATACTTTGTTGGATAGAATATTATGAGAAAATTAAAGAAATTGGCCCTGATAGTACAGAGTAGGAGTTACTTCATTAGCGAGTTACTATTTTAACCTTCATTTAGTACAGTTCCAGCGAATGTTTAAAGCAGAAGTAGCAGCCTGCCAGATTTGGCTTCAGAAAATGTGCAATGGTGAACTTGTGATAGTGGAAATAAGATATGAGGGGTTAGTTTGAATGCAACACCATAGTCTATGCTATGATTAATGAACATCTAAACAAGGGCGTAACTCAGAGATCTTGAAATTACTTAGAATTTATTTTTACTCTTCTAGAATATGAGGTGCAAACAAGAAAATGAATAATGGGAGATGGGGAAGTGTTTTTCATAATCAGGAAAAAGGTATGGATGTTTTGGTTTGATAGAAAGTTAAAAGATAATTGCATAGTAACTAAAATAGTGACTTTTCATTTTCTTTCATGCCATGCCTGATTGCAACACTAGCTCATGAACACTCTTCTCCTTCATTTTTTTCCTGCTTTTTTTTCTTGCTCTAAGAATAATATAATACAATTTTAAAAGTAACACTTGTCTAGTCTTCCTATATATTGGAGTGTGAGATTTTCAGGTTGAATAGTCTATACTGATATATTGCTGCAATCCACTCATCAGTTTTTCTCCAAATTGTTGCAGTCTGTAGAGTTTTCACAACTCCAGTAAAATTGCTTTTGTTAGGATCATCAATTGTTTGGACTATCACATCAAATGGATGTTTCAAGTATTTGTTATATATTTAAATCCTGTTCTGTTTTTTGGTGTTGTACATAGACAGATATATTGGTATTTCACAGTTGGCCAGTCCCTCACTCTTAGAAATCTGCTCTTGCCCTCATAGTATTTTTCTATTCACATACTGTTGCCAAAGCTGAGGATCCAAGGAATGGTCTTGAGAGTAGGATAGTGGAGAATGAAGAGACAGAATGGATCTCATGTTCTCTCAGGGCTGGGCGAAAGTTTTATTTTCACTGCTCATTATATACTGTTTCTTCTATGTGGCAAACATTCCTAGCATTATGAAAGCAAAGCAATTATGTCTTTGATCATAATATAGACATTAAACATGTGACCTGATTGTGGCCTAATCTTATGTCTTTTGACAGGATGCACTAAACATTGTGCCCAGTTCCTGGATGTTCCTTCCAGAATGCACATCCAAGATTTGCCTCCAGATGTCTTATCAGCCTGGGTTCTCTGAGGTCTACCTTCAGAGATGGGAATCTTGGACACAGAGATTCCTGAGCTGGTATATAATATTCTTTTATGGACTTCTGAGAACTGAGTTTACTCAGCAGTCATTTTCCTAAAGATCTCAGGAATCCCTTCAACTTGCCTTTCCACACTATGGGCTACTCTTCTTAAACTTTTCTGGCATCTCTAAATGATACAGAAACTTACATCACAAGCATCATTTCAGAGTGATCTCTTTCAGTTGAATACCATCCATACATTTTTCTATATGTAGTTATAGCCAAGATATTTTAACTGAGTTTTTGATATTTCAACTTGGATATCTCATAGACTTCTAAAGTTAGCTCATTCAGCATTGAAAGTTATATTTTCCTTGAAATCTATTTCTGAGTTTTAAGAAATGAATAATCATTTCCTCAGTTGTTAAAGTCATAAAATTTAGGGATAATTTTAGTGGCATATTTTTATCACTAGTATAAAATTAATCATCCTTGACAAAAAAAAAAACAATAACTCCAATGTTATCTACTTACTACCACCTTCCTACTAACTTAGCCTTATTACCCTAAGAGTTCCTCTAATCTAAGTATTTTCTCTCCTCCCATTCATTTTGCACAAAAGTCCTTTCATGAAAGTTTGGAAATATAGTCATTACTTCTTTCCTTCTATGGTTTGTAAAGCATTTATAATAAAATACAAACTCTTTCGATTACTAAGATGAAACTGCATGATCTGCTTCTCTGCACACAGTTGTTAATCATTCCTATCACATCCAATCCTTTTTCACTCCTTGAATTTTCATTTTATCTCTCTATATCTAGAAACATATTCTTCTCTTTCTTTGTGTTAATTATATTATTCTTAATTGTCAATAATGCATTACCTTTTTAGTCAATCCAACACAAAAATACACTGCTTTTATTTTTCATAACACCTTTGTTAGTTTCATGATTAACATAGTTATTAAATGCTTTTGGATGCTGTTTATTTGGTAGTTGTTTATCCCTCTTAAATGTGTCAAACGGAAATATTCAGATATTTATTTAAGATTGACATGACATTTTATTCTGAATATTTTAGTAGTTGAAAAAGATTCCAGTGCCAACTGTGCCTGAGCTAAACTCCACTGAACCAAAACACAGAAGCTTTTTGTAAATATGAGGTGTGCTAAAAGAAGAGTACTGAAGGTCTTTAGATGGGATGGGGTGGATGAGTAAAAGGAATAGGCTTAAGTTTTTGATAATTATCGCTGGTGGTATGAGAGAAGAGTAATAACAGTCCGTGAGATGAATAAAAAAGGGAAGTATCACTTATTTTCATTAAGCAACAGCACTGTCTGTTTGGCATCAGGACATGTACATCAAGCAGGTAACCCAGGACTAAATCAGAACTAGCTTGCACATATTTGGTAGTGCTAAAGGGGGTATGCTTCATTGTTAGGTTTAGTATCCAGTTATACTTCCTAGAAGTCTATAAAGCCAATTATGCTTCTGCACTAATAGCCAAAGATCCATCCATCTTGATCATTTATGAAAAGTCATGACAACTCACTTCTGGACAAAATAAAATTTGTTGTGTATTTGGAAAGTCCAAGAGTGCATAATGAGAATGCATAAGTTCCTCAAAAGCATCTTTTAATAAGGAATCCCAAACTTAGGGGTATTGGGGTGACTCAAGTCATGACATAAAATGATAGGTTGATCATGCAGATATTAGTTATTCACATTATTCACAGTATCCTACCTTACCCAAAGGAAATCTTGCCTGACATTTTGGAAGAGCAAAATATTGAATGTTATAAGTTTAGTCTGTAGAAATTTCTTTTTTTTTCCTTTTCTTTCTTTTTTTTTTTTTTTTTGACCCATGGCTAAGATATCATCTCCCAGATATCAGACAGTTTTTTTAATTCTTTCTGGCTTTCATGATACTGGAAATACTAAGCAGAGGCATAGAAGGAGCTATTTCTACCTTAGAGAATCTTTTCCTCCTGTCTATCCAATACTATTTGAAAATTTCTTGACCACAAAGGAGAAAGGATTTAGTTTAATAGTTGAATCCTTTAGAGAATGCAATGAGTTTTGATAATTTAATTCACAAAGAAATTTCTTTCTTAACAGATTTATAGTGAAATCAAACTGATAATGGATTTGATTGCACTTTAACAGATTCCACAAAAATGTTAAGAGGTAGAGAAAGAGGCAAATCCTAGAGGTTAATTATCAGAATCCTTGCTAGTAATGTTTATTTGATTCCAAGAAAGGGTAAGGTGGGAAATGAGTTGATTTTTAAAGTAAAATGCAACGCTGTGATAATGAGAGTTGTGGTGTACTTGTTCTCCACTTTAAGAGTTATTTTCCTTTGTGAATTTAGTGGCTATTGAAAGCATTGGAGAACTATATCCTTGAAGGGCAATCAATAATTTTTGTTATGGAGTAGTGGGAACTTCAGCTTTTACTCCTTTATGAGTTGAGACAATCCTGGGTTTACTACCTATTTTTTAGTTTTATCAATCTATTGTCATAAATGGGAATCCACAGTCAGGAAATTGTTGTGAAGTAAATTTTCAGATTTTTTTAACTCTTGGTATCGGTTAAGAGATCATATTGTCTCTGACTTCAAGTTCAGCTACAGGTAATGGGGGCTCAGGTGAGCCATATACTTACAGGGCATGGAAGCCAGTCTGTTACAGATATACAAGAATGAGTTGGGAGGATAGTGTGGAAAGATGGTGTTCATTTTATGGCATTTAGTCTGTTTTTTAATTTTTTTAATCTGATAGTGATGCTGTTTAAGTGCTTTGACAGTGCAACAGTTGTGAAACTTACTTACTTAACTTATTTATTTATTGATTCTTCAAACCAGGTGAGGTAAAAAGGCAAATCTATCTGCCAGATTTTTATTCTCTGCTGCTTTACATCATCTACTGTGGACTAATCTGAACATATCCCAGGAACTCCAGGATTGTCACTGTAGTTCCAAAGGGTCATCAGAAATTTTTGCCCACGAAAAGAAATGTGGACACTGTAAGAACTGTGTGCTGAAGCATAGTGGTATATAAATGTTTAAAGGGGTTTTTTAGTTGACTAAGAAAGCCCCAGATTCTTTGCTAATGCTTCTTTTACCAAGACTAACCTTGTCCATATATTGCAAACAGAGAATTCTGGGCATGTCATCAGCTTCTAAATCTGTCCAAATAGTGTTTCAATAGATATGGGTGTGGAATTCTAGGTCAGGAATGAAGCTCGCTATGAGATGTCCAGTGAGAAAACAAACTGCAGAAAACAGTCTGGTGATCCAAGACTTTTGTGAACCAACATCCATTGGCTGTGTACTGGACTCTAAATGGTTTTCTACTGATGCTGAGTCACAACACCAAGAAACTGTCAAAGAAAAATGAAACTGAACATTTGTCAAAGGTGGCTACACAGATTTTATTTGGACTACTGTAGTAGAGGAGACAGAGTCCAATATAAACTGAATTTAGTTCTGCTAAAAAGTAAAAAAAAAAAAAAAAAAAAAAAAAAAAAAAAAAAAAAAAAAAAAAAAAAAAAAAAAAAAAAAAAAAAAAAAAAAAAAAAAAAAAAAAAAAAAAAAAAAAAAAAAAAAAAAAAAAAAAAAAAAAGGGGGGGGCACTTTAAATGCTGGGATTATAAAGAAAACAGTGCTGAAAGATATTTTTGATTGCTCATCAAAGGGATGACTTTCAGGTCCCTGAAAAAGACATTCTTGGGGCATCAATATTTCCATCTCAAAGGTAAAAACAGATTTACACTTGCAAGTTTTCTAAAGTAGCATTCTAAGAAAAGGAAGGTCAGAGACCTAGAGTCACATTTTACTTGTAGCAAACAGTAAATTCTTTGGGGAGCATAGAACTTTCTCAGCATTAAGGTTCATGGGATCACCCTTGGGACAAGGTCTTGTTCTGAAAGAGACTATGTTAGAATTTGGTGTGTGTGTATATGTGTGTGTAACGGAGTGTGGGCTGGAGTCATTGTTTCTGAGAGCTTGCTGATCTTGAATATAACTTTGTGACGAGGACTCATTTATTTTATTTGTAGTCACAGGATTAATTCCTACATTATTCAATGAATGAAAAATTAAATACATTAAGTCAGAGACCCCCCAAACCTTTAAATGTCTAAGAACAATTGTCAAAAGTATGTTTTATAAAAGTTGTACAATAATACAATTTAAAACTATTTGAAATGTTTCTTTTTATTATAAAATAATAACAATGAAATATTTAAGAAATGACCATACATTTTAAATATTTTTTATAATTTCTTTATTACTTTTTGATAATATTTGTTATATTTCTACTTGATTTATTTCTGATATGAGAAGAACTTTAACAAATAGAATAACTGAGTTCAAGAATAAAATAGTAGCTATAGTTAGTTGGATCTAATGTAAACATCAAAGGATAAAATTTGTAGAACTGAAGTATGACTTTTTTACACTTGTAGATTTTTATAAAATATCTGAAGCTACATTTACTAGATTTATATTGTCTTTAATTTTTCTGTATGTTTATTGAATGCTATTTAGAAAAAAAGACTACTTAGTATTACCTCTTTTATTGTGGTATGATATTTCACACTTTACAGCTACTATAAATATTAAAAGAAAAAAGAAACCTATCTAATTGTTCTTAGATTTATTACCATTTAAAATAATAGTTCTATTCTGTTCCAGTCTGTTCTGTTCTTGTCCCTTCTTCTTGACAGATACTTACTTTGCAGGTCTTAGATTATACTTCTGTGCCAGTATTTCTCTTTCCTTAGGAAAATCTAAGTTTAAAAGCAATGTAGTTAGTGTCCTTTATACCTTGTGCTTCAAATTTAAGAGGTTTATTTGTATTGCCCGAGGAACCCTCAAGGAACATATTCAGAATTTTTTTCTCTTAAAATCCCTGATGAATTACAAATACTGACAAGAATTTATCAGCACAATGTTAAATTGCCTGTTGAAACCTTCTAGCTTAAAATCTCTACACCCTATTAATCTTCTTCTCTTTTTCAGTTTGCCTAAGATATAGATTTTCCAAAGATAGGTGGTTGTAGTTGATGCCTTCAGAGGTTTCTAGTCCTACCTTCATACATAGAAAATTAAAAATCTTTTAGCTAATTTAAATTTTGTCATGGGTTTTTAGCACTCTAGAGAAAGATATTCTAACATTCTACTTTAATATTTAACATATTTCCTGAGGGTAAATCTTTCAGTCTGTGAGTAAAACCTGTTTTTATTGTTCTAGCATCTGGGAAAGTGAAGAAATTATTATTCTTCTTTTATCCACATACTGACATGCCCAATAAACATTAGTTAATAATGTCAAATTGAGGATAATATTTTTTCATTATGCTATTCTATTTGCCTGGATTCACTTAAATAAATTGCATATGTTTTTAAATTTTTCTTTTGTCCCCCAAAGACGTAAGCTTTTATGAGCTTTAAGTAAGCTTTTCTGAGCTTACTTAATCCCACGAAAATACCAATTATGCAATCTCTCAAATTCAAAACTTAATATTGACCTCAATCTTTTGATATTATTTTTATTCTCGTAATTCTCTTTTTTGTTTTGTTCTTTTATGCAGAAAACCAACTAACTAGTTTTCTAATTAAAAACTTTTTAAAATAATACAAAGATCAGCCCTTGAGATGTGACATTCAGTGTCACAAAGACTAATGGGGGAGAGAGGGATGGGATGAAACTATAGTTAGAAAAAGGAATAGAAAGCAGATGAAGAAACAGCTCCTGCTCTTTAGAATTATCTGCTTAAAAAATTCTGGAGCACTATATGATGGATGAAAATATTTTTAAAAAATGGTTATGTGTAATTTCTCAAATCCACATTTTGTCTTTTCCTCTCAAATAGGTACATTTATCTCTGTAAAATCAGTATGAAAATCACCAAAGAGCTGTTAAAATGTTATTCAGAAGATGATTCTTATGGATATAGATATTTAAAAATGAAGTGTTTTACTTATGACTGTGTCAAAGCCTTCGGTCAAAATCTCTAGTGTTTATAAACTCTACTCTTTCTTTATGGATGATGACTGATGTTGGAATTATGTGGAATTCTTTAGCAATGCTTTTTCCCTATTAAGTATATATGTTAAGTGAATCAAAGTATTCATTCCAAGTTATTCTCCTATCATCCACCTCCCACAGTGTAGTGGTGTGTGTGTGTGTGTGTGTGTGTGTGTGTGTGTGTGTGTAAAAGGTGGGTAGAGAGGGAATGGGGAAGTAGGAGACAACCTTGTTCTGTATGGTCATCTCTAAACCCTTACAGTGTCACGAGTGACAAGAGTTATTTTGCTTGCCTGGGAATCTTTGTCAAGCTAAAGATTACCACTGGGGTTTAGGGCAGGATTCCTGTGTTTCATGTGGATAGGTTCCTAATAAGAACCATGGGTTCTCCCCCTGGTTGACAAAAATAGAAGTGTACCACCACATATAGATGCCTTGAAATAATAATATCTGCATTCTGTGGAGAGGAAAATAGAACCTTATCTCTTAGTACTTTCTATGGCTTCTGCTGTATGTGCTTGTTCTTTTGGCCATTTTTAGTGCGACAGCTTTCAGTGAAGTGTATATACCATGAAATAGCAAACCTAAGGGTAGTTTTAGGAAACCTTCACCTTGAATTAATGTCAGAACTATGAGCAATGTCTATCCTCCTGAAAGTACAGTTTACAAATTCTTTGCAAATGAAATGTTAATTTATCTGTTAGAAAGAGTAAGTACTGGGGGTGGGGAAGAGAAAAGCAGTCTGAAAAAGTTCTGACTCTAACAAGATAAATGCAAAATATCATAAAAACTGATAAACTATCAAATGATACTTCAATTTCAACTATTAATGCCTAACCTCATATCACTCCTTCCATCCCAATGTTATGTTTATAGTCCCAATACAGAAGAATTGCTTGCATAGACAATATATAATCTGTTGCATGAACTTAACTCCCTGTGAAAGATATTGTATTTTTACTCCTTGCAACCTGCTCTTGCCTCAGATCTTGACATTTGAGAATTATCTTGTTCCCTCTAAAACAATTGTTTATTGCCTCAAATCTTCCTTTGCCTTTATTGTTAAACAGGCCATAACCAAGCAACAGGTAATAAATGTCTCATGTTAATTCTTTAATAATATAAAAATCATTGTAAATTCACCAAGGTTACACTTTTTTTCCCCTTACACACTATGATTATATTTAATGGACTCAGATAATAAAACCTTCTTAATATTACAATCATAAAAATCAATCTTCTAAATAAAACATAGAAATTTAGACATGCACAATTTTTTGTGGACAATGTAAGTTTTCAATCTGTTGTGGTGGAGGAAATTTTGTAACTTTAGTTTCATGGTGGAAAATTAATTTGGATTAATTTATACATCTAAAGCAATATACTTTGGGGCTAAAAATCTTTCAATAAGTAAAACTAGTTTTAGAATCATATTCTGTT
Source organism: Uropsilus gracilis (assembly GCA_004024945.1). Lineage (NCBI taxonomy): Eukaryota > Metazoa > Chordata > Mammalia > Eulipotyphla > Talpidae > Uropsilus > Uropsilus gracilis. Next base: position 66,814 of record PVHY01003336.1, on the reverse strand, counting down.
ATAAATTTCCAGTGCCACAAGTAATTGTAATCCTATCTTATAAAATTCAAGGATGTAGCCTGCTATGATTATTCTTTTATACTAGTTAGTTTTATTTGTGACTGGAGCTTGCAGTAAAAAAATAAAATAAAACAACAATAAAGTTTGACTACTCTGTCAATTTATAAAAGGATGTAATGCTTATAAGTGTTGAAGATTTTCTTCTACAATACCTAAATTAGTGTCTCATAGGTCAACTTGAAATAAGTAATCTTCAAACTTAAGAAAAAAAAAAAGATTAGTGATTTAATCTCCACATTTAGGACATTTGCTTTTTCATTTTGCTCTGGCCTGTCCTCCATAACAATTAAATCATGAGTGAGGTGAATCCAAAGATTCCTCCCTCTATCAGTGGTAAATTTCAACACAGTCTCAATAGCAGAGTGACTTCCTGTTCAATAAATGTAGGTTTCAATCTCTCTGGAGACAGAAGTGTCAGTGTTTCAGCTTGTACTGTTAACGTTAAGCTATGATTACAATTGCAGACAGAAAGACTTCTAAAATTGGGGAATATTTGCTTATGCAAGTGTAGTATTAGAGATAAAACATTAAAGGGTAAAATCTTTTGTTACTAGTGAAGCTACTGCAAGAAAAAGAATCAAATAACAATGTTATTACTGGGAGGATAGAATATGAGTCAGTCTATTTGCACAGGCCTCAAGCTAACCAATCTATTGCCATACTCCATTGTAATTATTGTAGTAAAACAGTGTGGTCTGGGCTGAGTATTCTTAGGAATGTGTCTGCTTAATGCTTTCTACCAATCTGTTGAGTAAGATTAAATTGGATTCTATTAGAAATTAGAGGAAAGGGGCAAAAAGATTTTGTAAGTATTTAGTCTAGAGAAGATTTTAAAACATTAAAAAGTATAAAAAGAAGAGTATAAAACATTAATACTATTCCATAAGTGATATATACTTCAGCTTTTGAAAACTATTGGTATAACAAAATTGTGAGATAAAAATAAGCATAATTGTGGGCATTATTTATATGATTAAATTAAATTTTAATACACCCATTGTTGCAGTTTTGTATACATACAATAAAATGTTTATATGCTTAAGGAGCATTGTCAACATGCTTATGCATGAATTTGATGGTAATAAAGTTATTGCAAAAGTAACTTAAATATCTGAAGCAAAAATCATTGAAATTCAGACTGGAAAATTAGACAAATTTTTATTTTCGCTCTATCATCTTGTAAGATAGAAATTTTGCTCTCAATTTTGGGGAAAGAGAATTATTTTTTTTCATAACTCTAAGAAATATTTTAGCATTACCTATCATTTGTTTATAATTAGTTTAAGAAGCTACAGAAATGTCTACCCACTTACCCCACAGAGATGCGGAGACAACCTCACTGTTGAAATCACTTACCAGAATGACACTTTTTTTTTTTTTTTAAGCAATAGTGAATCGGCATGAATTTCACCAAATATTGGTCAAAGTCCATAGTTCCCATTTGGGTTCATTTTTGGTGTTGTCAGGTCTTTGGATTCATATAGAAATGTAATGATATATATCCATTCTTTTGTTGCTACTTTTCAAATTCAGTTTGTTATCACTTATTACCCATGTGGTGGCTGTGGATTGTATTAACTTGACATAGTTGAACTATACTATGCTGAAAACTTACTTCTATGTATTTCTGGGTAGGGTAAGTCACATACAAAAAAAAAAAGAATTCATGTGAGATTTTGAGGGAAGAAATGAAGCAGCAACCATTTTTAGGTTTCCACCTTTTCACTGATCCCCTGTGTTAACCCTAGGTCAGAGATGACAAGCCAGTAACTCTACATATGTTACTGAATTTCCTTTCAGCTTTTTGACTCTTATACCAGATTTATATTTTGTTTCCACATCCTGATAATCATTACCCACTTTTGCCTTGAAAATAAGGAAACCTCAGGGCAGACAGTGATGTAATATATACCTATATATATATGTGTGTGTATATATGCACATATATACGTGTGTGTGTGTATATATATTCTAAGAGCTAGAGTTGACACAGGTTCCAGCATATTCTAATTTTAGTTTCTAACTCGTACTTTAGGTTTCATAATTTTATTTATATATGTATATTTATATATGTATATTTTTTACATTATGGTCTCCATGACCATGTCATTCATTAGCTTGTGCTCTTCCTCTCCTGATTTTCCCATCTTCCCTCCCTTTTTTTTGCTATTTGCTTTAGTTCTATTGTCCATTTATTAATTTTAACTTTTTATTTCCTTTTTTTTATTTCCCTGTAACCCACATATAAATGAAACCAAAAACACACCAGGACATACACCTCAGAAACTTCTTTAAGGGCACATCTCCAGGAACTAAGAGCAGAAAGGAAGGGATAAACAGCTGGGATTACATTAAACTGAAAAACTTCTGCACAACAGAAGAAACAATAAACAAACCAAAAAGAATAAAAAAAAAAAAATGGGGAAAAATATTTGTTCACCATAAACAGATAAGAGGCTCATATCAAAGATATACAAAGAACTCATACAACCCAACAAAAAGTTTTGAACTCAAAAAATGTACAGAAGAATTAAAAAGACACTTCTTCAAAGAAAAATTCAAAGGATCAAAAGTAATACAAAAAAAAGAAGAAGAAGCTCAACACCACTTATAATTAGGGAAATGCAAATATTTATAGGTTTCAAATTTTATCTGTTCTAACCTACTTTGTCTCCATTTACCCTGGCCAGCTACCTGGCCATTGGTTAACAAAGAGCAACATCAGGTTCAACAAGTGTTGCCCATACTGCTTTCAGTTGTCCACAGCTACATAAGGACAAATGCTTGTGAGAAACGTGTATTTCCATTCACACTAACGGTTGATTTCTGTGATAAATGCTGGTAAAGTTAATGTGTAACTTGTCATATATTTTCTCTGAAACTTTTATATTTATTTATATGACATTACAAAGTTACTCAAAATAATTGCCAAGTCAGGTACAGTTGAAATTTATATGAAATACCACTACCAATAATAACATAAAAGTTCATATTGATTATTTTATATGTTTACAACCCAAAACTATTGGGGTTATATCTTAAAATTATCATTACTAAGGATTTTTAGAAACTATATTTATGTTAATTTTTTCAGTTATGATCATATTTTAATGAAAATTAAGAGCCTAGAAAAAACTTAGACTGAGATATTTTACTTCTATCTCTCTTTCACAAGTTATATTTTCCTCCAAAAAATTAACTTTAGTGGTGAAAGATTCATATCTGTAATGATATGAACTTTCTCTGACCTTGAAATAATAAAAATTACATGTAAATTTTTGAATTAAAAAAATCTAATGACATAGTTATATGTATACAAAATAACAACTTATTGTATATACCACAAAAATATTGGCATATAGTAGTTAAATGATATCACATTTAGTGTTTTTTGTTTGTTGGTTTTTAATCAGTGCAGATGCTTATAAAGAATGAGACTCAGGTCATGACCGGGAGTAAAAAATTAGAGACACAAGAAAGCTTGCTTGCTTGCTTGCTTGCTTGCTTGCTTGCTTGCTTGATTTATTTATTTATTTATTTATTTGTTTGTTTGTTTGTTTGTTTATTTGTTTATTTGTTTGTTTGTTTATCTATTTATTTATTTTTACACTATGAAGAGTGCTCAACTAGTGTTTGACATTTCAACGGAAAGATCATCAGGTAGAGGAGTTTGACTACTCTTCCAAAAACTTGGTAGCTTTTAAATTGTGAAAAGTTTCAGAGTAAATTGTGATATTTACTTCATATTTTTGATACTGTTGTCTCATTTTCTCTGATATACTAATAATTGATTTAGAAAAGTCATGCAACTTTTCATTATTTCGTGTTTCAATTCGTTTTCTTCTTAAAAATGAAGTTACTGATAGCCTATTACATACTATTTTTTCTTTATTTTCTTTTCTTTATACAACCTCAGCCATATTTATATAGCTATGACCCATTATTCTTCCCCCTCATTTCTCCCCACCTATGGTTGCTCATACCTCCCTTCCCTTGCAAGTCATCAGTCATTATTTAACCCATTGGTCTTTTCCCTTTTCTGGAGCAATGTCTTTTTCCTGGGTGGGAATGTGCACTCCTGGGACTGTGAAGTCCATGCTGCTTAGATTTCCCCGGGGTACCTTTATAACAGATAGTCTGAGCATGTCTGAGATCTCTCGGTCAGTTGTATAGTGATGCTATCCTGGCGCCTTTTGTGTGTCACTTTTTGTTAAGGAGGTGACTGTCTCCTTTTCTCCTTGATGTCCTTTGGGTAGATTTCCAGAAGTGGGGATTGCTGGATTGAATGATAGTTTGATTTTCAGTAGTTTGTAGGTCCTCCACTCAGTTTTCCATAGTGGCTGAACCAGTTTACATTCCCACCAGCAGTATAAGAGTGTTCCTTTCTTCCCACATCCAACCAAAATGTGTTGCCTTTTTTTTTTTTTTTTTTGATATGAGCAACTCTTACTGGTGTAAAGTGGTATCTCATTGTGTTTTTGATTTGCATTTCCCCTGATTACTAGTAATGTTGAATATTTTTTCAAATGCCTGTTGGCCATTTGTATTTCCTCTTTGGAGAAGTTTTTGTTTGTTTGTTTGTTTGTTTGTTTGTTTTTTAGTTCTCATTTTTTTGACTGGGCTTTTTGCTTTGTATTTGCTAAGTTGTATGAGTTCTTTGTTAATTTTTGTTATCAGACCCTTATCCCTTGTATGGAGGACAAAATTTTTCCCCATTTGTTTGGGTTTCTTTTTGTTTTGGCTATTGTCTCTTTTGCTGTACAGAAGCTTTTTTAGTTTGATATAGTCCCAGCTGTTTATGTTTTCCTTCATTTTTTTCGCCATCTGTAGATGTGTCCTGAAAGGGATTTCTGAATTGTGAGTCTTAAGGAGTTTTGCCCAAATTTTCCTCTATGTATTTTATGATTTCAGGTCTTACATCCAAGTATTTTATCCATTTTAAGTTGTTTTTCGTATGAGGTATGTAGGTGTTGTCTAGGTTCTTTTTGTTTTTTGCTGGTAGTGGTCCAGTTTTTCCGGTATCATTTTGAAGAGTTTATCCATGTTCCAGTGTATTTTTTTCCCTTGTATCAAAGATTAATTGACTGTATATGTGTGGCTTTATTTCTGGACACTCAATTATTTTATATATATATGTATTTTTTAATTTTAAACTATACAGTTTATTTCAGGCTTAGAACATATAAAAGAAAATTAGGATACAACAAGATATCAGTATGGAAATTAGGATAGGACAGGATATCAATATGACAAATATTACCAGTTTTAAAACTTTAAGACAACATGAAATTTGGATGCAATTATAGAAGTAACAAATGAGGATGTTCTCCAATATCCTAGTTAGGGGATCTTTTTTAAATAATTTTTAAATTTTTTTTGTGGGAAGAAAGCATAGATAGGTGTACATATTACAATATCATAATTATGAAATTATAACCATGCAAAATAATATATTACTTACTGATGTGTGATTTAAGAGTTTCAAATACCACTCGAATGGCAAACATCAAATTCAGTGTACTAATTATTATTTCTAGGAATATATAATGGGGAATAAGATAGAAGAGATATCCACAGAGAATGTCAACTATCTCTGTGATGGTTGTTCTTCTTCTTCTTTTTTTTTTTTTTTGAAATTTAATTTATTTTTTTTAATTTGCATATATGTGTATTTATATTTATATTACATTATTGCATTATTGTGTACCCTGGGGCTTTCTCACTTTGCTAACATCCTTATCTTTTGTGCTCTTCACCTCCTTCCCCCTCCTCTTTCTTCACTCTGTTGTTAAGTTTCATTAGTTGTTTTTATTTTTTCTTATTTGTTTGTTTGATTTTCCCTATATCCATCATGTAAGTGAGGCCATCCTGTATTTCTCTTTTTCTTTTTGGCCTATTTCTGTTAATATGAGTCTTTCTAGTTCCATCCATGTTGCTGTGAATGATATGTGCTTGTCCTCCTTGATTGATGTGTAGTATTCCATAGTGTATATGTACCACATTTTTTTTTACCCAATCATCTGTTTTGGGGCATTTAGTTTGTTTCCAAATCTTGGCAATTGTAAACAGATGCAATAAACATGCACGTACAGGTGTCCTTTTGAACTAGTGTTTTCATGTCCTTTGAGTAGATTCCCAGTAGTAGGATTGCTGGGTCAAATGATAAGTCCACTTTCAGCTGTTTGAGGGTCCTCCACACAGTCTTCCATAATAGCTGGACCAGTTTGCACCCCCACCAGCAGTGTAAGAGAGTTCCTTTTTCTGCACATCTGCACCAACACTTGTTGTTCGTTTTATTTATGTGGGCCATTCTTGCTGTGTAAGATGGTATCTCAGTGTGGTTTTAATTTGTATTTGCCTGATTATTAGTGATGTGGAACATTTTTCATATGGTTATTAGCCATTTGTATCTCCTCTTTGGTGAAGTGTCTTTTAAGTTCTTCTCCCCATTTTTTGAGTGGGTTTTTTGCTTTGTTTTTGTTGAACTGTAGGAGTTCTTTGTGGCTTTTTGTTATCAGACCCTTGTCACTTGTCTGGAGGGCAAAAATTTTTTCCCAGTCGGTTGGGTTTCATTTTGTTTTGATTATTGTCTCTTTTGCTGAACAGAAACTTTTTAGTTTGATATCGTCCCAGCTGTTTGTTTCCCTTCATTATTTTGCTGGCCATAGTTGTTTCCCAAAATGGATTTTTGAGGTGAAATTTGTTCCATTGATCTGAATGTCTGTTTTTGTTCATGCTGTTTCAATTATTATGGCTTTTTAGTATATTTGATGTCTGGGATTGTAATACCTCCATTCTCTCTTCTTTTGGTCAATAGGGTTTTGGCTATTTGCTGCTTGACACCCTGGCCAGGGAGGGTCTGGAGGAGGTAGCATCTGGCTGGACAAGGACATGCTCACAGGGGAGAGTTCCCCACTGGGTTCATCAGCGATACCAAGGTCTTCTAGGACATTCACCTGGACATGTGACTGAGTCAAGCCCACCTTTGGAGTGCCCTGGCTGGAGAGGGAATAGTGAGCTGGCTCACACCTTCCTCCATGCACGGAACAGATAGACTGGTTGAAGGAAAGATGACATGTTAGAATTGCTGGCAGGGCACAAATGGCACCTGACCAAGTATATCCAGAGGGACAGACATGCCTTCAGTTATGGCACTCACTTCTTGGAGACCTGGGTTAAATGTCCAGGCAAGGGACTCCCTCCCCATAGCTAGCTGGGGGACCTGACCTGTCTCACTCCATGGTCCAGGAAGCAGCACTCACTATACCCCTCCCTTGACACTTAAGTTTTCCAGCAGCACAACCCGGGTGTCAGTTCCTGGGTAAGTCTGACATAGCTGCGGGGAGAAGTGGAGGTCCCCAGAAAGAGTCCTGTCCTGGGGTCAGTGTCTACCAAAGTGTCCCTTGGTAGATCAGCCCTGACTCTTTAATGGGTGTTGGACACAAAGGTAGTAGCTCTGGTGGGAGATAGGTGGACATAGGGCCCTCAAACTTGGAACCAGAAATGGAGGTGTTGTGCTGTCCCTATGGGGGAAGCAGAAGATCCAGCTGAGAATTGAGCTGTGGATATTGAGCTGAAAGGAGGAGTCCCAATTCTTTTTGCAGGTGTAGGGTGTGGGGAAAAAGCTGGCTTTGTAGAGTGCAAAATGTCTTCCTCCACCTGATACTGGGAAATCACTGGCAAAACTGCAAAATGAGCATGCTGATGCAGGCAACTCAGGAAGCTGCTAGGGCCTGCTGTGCCCATGCCATCCCTGGGTCCGCTCTGGAGTCTCCAATAGTCATCAGTGCTGTGTGTACCAGGCAGGGTGGGGTCAGTGTGGGAAGGAAGGTTTCTTGGGGCCCAGTCAGGTCCTCAGAATGAGGTGACCCTGCACCTTCCTGTATTGGTTTGCATACACAGTACTGACCCAAACTAGACACACCATCTGCTCTGCTCCTAGCCTGTCCTGACCCTGCAGGCATAGGCTGAACCTCAGGCAGTGAGTGGACAATGTGGATCATGGCCTCTGACTGGGGCAGGGAGGCAATGGTGTGTGCCGCTCAGCAGGCAGTGGCCATCTCTGCCTCCCTGCTGTCCAGTGCCTCCTGCAGAGCATCAGGGTGCTGAGCAACAGACCAGACTCATATTTAGAACATAACATTTATTTGGGAACTAGGGGTAAGAAAAATATCAGTTTCTACTGCAGGTCCAAGCTACTAGAATCCTTGTGCCAAGGGGTTACTCCAGGAGCCATGCCTAGCCACCCAAGCTGAGCTCCCTCAGGCATTAGAGGAAGCTCTAAGAGGCAGGCATGGGAGCCCGGTTTCCAGACACCATCTGATGGGCATCTGAGAGGTTTGCGGCTAGGAGTGTTGGAAGCATGGGGCAGGAGGGCATCTTGCACCTGGCAGCTGTGGGGGGAAGGGGTTATCCACTGGGGATTGGCAGGGCTGAGAGGGCACTGCCAACCAGGCCAGGCCACAGGAGTAGGAGGTGTTAAGGTCCAGAAAGAATGGCACTTTCTCTTGGTACTTCTCTGTCCCCTCAGCCATGATGGAGAGGGTAGGTTCTGAGTGCCACACTCTGCACCGGTGGAAGAGGCCTGCAGTTCTGGGCTTGGCACCTGGGGGTTGTTGAGGAGGCACCGTGGTCCACCTGTCAGGACAGCTGAAAGAGAGCACACTGGGTTGGTCTATACCAGCCATGGGCCCTCCCTGGGCTGGTCCCTCTGGCCTGAGTTCCTGGGGTTCTGGGAGCTTGTGCCTGGCCACTCTCAGGCTCTAGTCTCCAGCATTTGAGTGCCAGCCCTGTCCTGCTTTCTGAAGCTCCTCAGAGGCAAGAGGGGACTTGAAACTTCCTCAAGTATTTGCAGGACTGAGAGTTCCTGTTCTGTTCCCACTGCTTGCACTAGGAGGGACCTGACTGGCACCTACCTGGTGGTGGGCAGGCCTCCTCAGGCAGGACATGGAGGACTGCAGGTGTTTCATGACATAGTCATCCGGCATGGCCCGCGGCTTGGAGAAGGTGCTGCTCAGACATTCCCATAGGTCCTCCTCGGGCAGTGAGCAGCCATTCTAGGCAGGAGAGCTTGGCAAGGGGGCTACTTGGGGGTTCAGGCCCACCTCACCCTAACCCTGGTTATACCAGGTTTTTCTGTTCAGTGTGATATTAGGGCACAGTCACTGTGGTGGTGTCCACTCAGCAAGAGGCCCCTACCCTGCCATTCCCTGCAGGACCCTGCCAAGCCCCCCATCCCACCGCAGCATGTATGCACACGCACATGCACACACACACACACACACGCATATGCACACACACACGCACACACACACACACACATACTCCTGTGTGGATGCCCATATGGTGCTGGGCCCACACAAGCACTTACTCTCATGCAGGACCAGCAGGGCATTGGCCATACCTGCTAGTACTCGTTCCCCATCAAGAATGAACACATCGAAGACCCTCAAGGTGAGGGCACAGGGTGTCTGTGGGGACAGCAGAGCCAAGAGGCCTGAGCAGGTCACACTGCAGGCCCTGGCACCTCTAACACCCTATGTGCCTCTCCAATCTTCACCACCCCTCCCAGGATGTGTCAGAATTCTTAACTCCTCGTTGGGATGGGCTGGTCACTTTGGAGGCTGGACTCTTGGACAAAGGAGTCCTTGTCATCTAAGGTGGGTGACCAGGCTTGATAAGGCACTGCTCACCTGGGGGCAGCAGGGATCCCCACACAGGCAGGTGCCACACTAAAGGAGGAGCCCAGTGACAGTTTGCTAGGGCATGACCTTGCCCAGGGCTGACACGGTCACCCAGCTCTGACTTCCCCAATGAGCTCCAGGCCAGCACCATCACACAGGTCACCACCTAACCCGGTGGAGGAAGCACTCGAGGAACCTCTGGGTGTCGTAGGCCCGGCTGGATACCTTTTCCTGGTCCTAAGGCCAGAGCACAGGGATTCCCCCAGCACCCACAGATATCCCCACTCAGGGGGTCTAGCCTGAGCAGGACACCTGGGCCAGGGTGCCCTTCCCCACCCACCTGCCCACCTACTCTTAGTCCAGGCCAGGCCTCTGCCACCCACCACGTGGTGCTTTAACCGTGGGAGGCTCTTTGTAATTGTGCCATCAAGCAGGGTCACGTATTGTCCAACTTGGGACGCCCCGGGCTGAAGAAACCTGGAAGGCCCAGGTCCCGGAAATCAGCGTCTGCTCCATCCAGGTGGGGTGGGGCTGGGCAGGCTCCACTGATGGGCCCTCTTCTCCATACAGAGCCATCAGCACTGACATCTCCCAGCCCTGCTTGGCCCGTGGCTTCCAGAGGCCATGCTGTCAGTGCAGAGTCACAGTTCTTGTGCCCCCTCAGTCCGCCCAAACCCACGGAGGTCCTTGCTGCCTGGTGCCCTGATGTGAGTTTTAGGCAGATGTCCGACCCAGGCCTGACCCCGCACTGAGGCCCCACAGTGGGTCATGGGGATGCGTGGCCACTCCCTGAACTTGGGGGAGCACATAGGACATGGGATGATGTGCTCGCCCTGGCCCTGAATCCTGGGCCCTAGACGTCTGTCTGGGCTGTCCAGACGTTTGGCAGAATTCTTATGCAGAGCTGTGCAGATGGACACGACGAGGCAGGGCTGCATAGGGCAGCCCAGACGTGAGGGGCACTTCTTGATGGGAGCGCACTGGGCAGGGTCCTCAACCAGCCCATGTGGCGGGGCTATGCCCCAGGAGCCCCGCTACTCACCATTCATGGCCTGGGTGTCACTGCTCAAGATCTGGCCAAGTGCCAGAAGGCGTCCTTCTCCTGTAGTGCAGAAGGAGCAAGTCCACAATCTGGCTCTGGAGTCGGTGGTGGCCACCTCCTGCAGGAACAACAGACTCGACAGCCTGGGCGATATCGTGGACTTCAGGGTGGCTGGGACAGAGGTTGCAGGGTGGCCGGGACCTTGGTGGGGCCCAGAGTCCCTGACCCAGCACAGACACCATGGTGGCCCTGTGTGCCTGTGATCCAGCCCTGGGTTTGTGGTGTCCTGTCATGGTAGGGTTGCCTGAATGACAGGACACTAAGCTTGGTGGTCTGGGCTTGGAAACAGTGGGGTGGAGGTGGGGCTGACCCTCCACATGCAGCGCTGGGACATTATCTGGGAACAGCTGCAGGAAGCTGACAGGGCCCCTGCACCGGTCCCAGCTGGTGTCCAGGAAGGGACGTTGTGCAGAGCAGGCAGGACTGGGAACCGCCTCCCTCTCTGCCCCTTCTTATGAGCTGGGCTGAGGGGGCTCTCCTCAGGTGTTGGTGGATACTATGGACTCTCCAGGCTCATGGTTTTGATCAGTGCAGAGGCGCACCCCGGGCCCCAACTTCTGGAGTGTGGGGAGTGGGTTTTCCTTTCCAGGTCTGAAAAGGGCCACTCGGGTCTCTGGAGCCTGTTTGCCAAGTCTTAGGCTCCTGTGTCTATTATGGCATCACGGGCCCTGGGCCTGAGCCTGTCCTGCTTGGTGAGCACCATGGGGCACCCATGGGAGCACTGGGTGGGGTCCTCACCGGATTGTGTGTGGAGTGGGTCATCAATATATTAAAGAGGACCTGCTTCCTAGGAGGGAGAGCGGAGGAGTTCCTGCAGGTGCCCCAGCTCCTCTTGCTGGCCCTCCCCTCTCTGTAGAGCTGAGACATAGTGAAGACCTCATTTGGATCATGCAGCCTCAGGGCACCTGGCTTCTAGGACAAGCATCTCAAGTGCACGGTGGCTGTATCTCAGTGCACGCATTCTTGTTGTTTAGTTTGCACACAAGCTAGTTCAGTCTGGCATGTATGGCTCCATGCATTTTCGCCAGGGAGTGGGACTGCCTTCTCTACTCTAACCCCCTGCTTCTCAAAGTGCCTTGTGCAGCTGACTCTCCCCACCCATTCCCCTGAGACCTGTGAGTGCTATTATGACTCTAGAATTCTTACAGTTACTGCTGGACATCTAGGTTCCCCTGAGACACCCGAATCTGCCCCTGTCCTCCCGGGAACCCTATCTTCCCAGGTCCTCCTGAGACCCCAAAGTTCCTCTAGACCGCCCAGTGTCCCCAGGGACCCTGAATTGCTGGAGCACCTTTGGGACTCTCTATTCAACCCTCTGTCCCCTGTGAGCCCCTCAGAGTACCCCTGTACCAGATGTTGCCACAACCCCCCTGTCCTGACCCTCCCAGGACCCTAGCCACCCTTGGGCACTGCCCCTGGCCCTGCTGCCTGGCAACCTCACTTGATGCCGCGTCTCTGCTCAAACAGGATGTAGCCTCTGAAGATGCAGCTGACTTCTCTACTGATCTCCCAGATGCAAGGGGGGAGGACTTTCCCCATTTCCTTCAAATGCTGTGGGTGGATGCAGAGCAGCTTGAGAAGCACAGCTCTAGCCTTGCTCCTGCCCTTCCTTGCCAGCTCCTGGGAAGGTGGCATGTGACCCTGTGTCTTATGGCCCCAAGTCCAGGCCGCAGAACCCTAGCCGTTGTCACAAGCCCTCCGGTCCTCCTCTGGGGTCCCAGGTGCCTCTGGCCCCACCATGCCCTCTCCTCCACTCCACAGGGCCTGTGCAGTGAGCCCCCTGGCACTGACTGTACCAGGGCCCTGTGGGTCCCTCTCCCACAGCCTCATTCTCTCCACTTTGCTTCACAGGCCTGCTCCTTGTCTCAGCCAGCATGCACCTGGCACCACCAGCCAAGTTGCTGCTACCCTGACTTGGACACCCCCACCCCTGCAATGGGAGAGTTTCCCTGCTAGCTACTCACTCCCTAGACAATGAAGACATTCAGGAGGACGTTGGGTCATGGCCCTGACACCTCTTTTTTGGAGGCTTGATATGACCTTGTCGAGAATGACTCCTGTGTCCAGTGTGAAAGCAGTTTCCCTCGATGACCTGACAACCTTAAACCTTTGCCTCTCAGTTTTTTTTTTTTTTTTTAGAAAGTCTTGCATTTTGCAAGTAGAGACACCTATCTCCTGCAAATGAAGAGAAGTTTATTTCTTCTCTTTCATCTCTGTCACCTTGACTTGGATTGTCTTGTCTGATTCTATCCATCAAAATCACCAATAGGATAGAGCAGACATCTGGTTTGTCCTTCCTGACATGAAAAGAAGTGGCTTCAGCGTTTCAAGTCCACTTAAGATTTATGACTTTTTCTAAAAAGCATAAAAAATAGGTAACTTGTGCTCTCATCCTTTTTCTTTTTTGTTTTTTGACACAACTTGGAAGAATGTCTGAATGTTTCTCACTAGTTTTCTGAAACCCACTTAACACCAGGTGACTTGTCTTTCCTGGTGTGGTAGGGAGGTGACAGGGTGTTCAGGCAGGAGGGACCAGAGCCTGTGGGGACTGAGGTGGGGGATGGCAGGAAGGGTCCAGAATCATCATCACCCACATGCAGAATTCAGTTTCTATGAGCCTGTCTCTCCTATGCCCACAGGGCTGTACCTTATACTCTCCTGAATTTTCCATCTTTATTTGGTCCAGGCTGAGGAGGAGGGCCGAGACATGGCCATGCACTCATGGGGGTACCCCTTACAGATGTGCTGTCTCATCTAGGGAAAGCAGACAGCTCTGGGATTCAGACAGCAAGTAGCATTGGGGGAGGGGAGTACCTTGGGGCTTCTGATGGGTCCAACCTTGGACACCATGGTGCGCCTGGGCCTGGGGCTCATCACCTACAGTGAAGACCAAACTATTTCCTGCTCTGACCTTAGATTCGGTCCAGGCAGGTGGCCCTGCTGGATAGGCAAGGAGACTGAGGGCTGCCCTGGAGCCCACACCCAGCCCCAGGGTCTCAGCTACCTTATCTACCTTGTCACTTACTTCATATTTGCACCAGTTCTGGAGGATCTTAACTTATTTGCCTGCCCTCCTCGTCCGGAGAGTTTCCTGAAAAACAAGGATGGCGTGAGCCAGGCTTTCTGGAGTCTCGTCTAAGAGAGTATCTCTCAACTTCAGACCCCTGATGTGACTCCAAAGGGGCAGGGAAGGTTCAGAGTTAAAGTGCTGAGTCTCAAGTGTGGTGCAGGGCTGGGTGGGCTCGGGGAATAACCTTCAGTGCAGCCCTGGTGGGATGGCAGCAGCTAAACCCTCCTTCCTCCTCTGATAGGCACCTCTCACTTTCATCTCCTAGGAATTGAGGTGGGGGTGGAAGGGCAGCTCCTCCTCACCGGAAGCAAGGGAAGCAGATGTGAGCAAAGTGCCAGGACCCATTCATCCCCAAGGGGGCATGAAGAAAGCACCTACTCCAGCACCTACATGTCTATGGGATCTCCAGACACAAGGTAGTATGTGAACAGGGTCTGTGAGGCCTGAGATGAGTCCTCACTGGACAGGGTCTGGGCCCGGTCTCCTCTGCCATTCCCCAGGAAGCATCCTACCTGTACTGGAACCAGGATGCTGAGGAATGATGGTCAAATGCCACCAGGAGCACTGCTGCCCATCCTGCCCACATCCTCTTACTGAGTCTGTCTCTGGTGTCTGCATGTGTTCCTACCCCAAGTTCACCTCTCTTGGCTATCACTTCTGTTCACTACCATCTTGTCCCCTTGTCTCACCAGAAGCTATGCCTTCCAAGAGCCCCAGACTGGGGTGAAGCATTGCATGTGCCCTAGTAAAGCTGATTGCTGAGCCCTGCTGGGCCCTGGGCCAAGATTAGGGGCGCAGGGGCTCACACCATTGGCCTGGGGTCTCAGGTGTCTTCTGTCCCCCACCCCAAGCAGGCAGCATCCCACAGAGCCTGTGCAGCTACCTCACTTTTCCACTGTCTCCTCAGCCTGAGGTCATACCTTTCTTGGTGTCACTTGGCACTAAGCTGGACCCCGAGACCTCTGAGCCCTTCATGACTGCACCCAACCATCTGTACCACCCCCTGCAGAGCTGCTGCCCTCTGTGCCAGGCCCTCTCTGTGACATGGAGGCAGCCACTGCTGCACCTGCCTCCGTGCAGGCAGAGGCCTCACCTTGAGACCCCAGGGGCCTGGGCAAGGTCCAGCTTAGTCCCAGTTCATTTTCTGAAGTGGACTGAAAGGCCTCTCAGCATGAGTCTACCATGGCTCCTGGACTGCTGTGGACACTTGAATAAGAGATCCTGAGTGGTGGTGATAGGCCCTGTTCTGGGAGATGTTCTCCAGCCTGACAGCGGATATGCATTCAAATGAGTCACTGCAGGAACCCCAGGTTGTCGACATGTCTACGCAGCAAACAGTCTGAATTGTCCCCAGGTGTCACTGCTCCTGGGCCTGGCAATCAGAGCAGGTGCTGTGGAGAGGGTTGACCAGGAACAGAGGCAGGTAGGAGGGAAAGGGATGGCTCCTCCCTACCCTGCAGACAGATGGCACCAGGGAACCTCTAGGAAGACCTGGCATAGCGTGAGAAGTATCATCCACCCCCCCTAAATTAGGGGTAGCTCCACTTCCCTGCTCCTGCTACCTGGGATTCCACCTGGGCCTCACTTACCCTGTCAGCTGAAGGACTCTAGCTGTTTCTAGATGGCCCTCTCCACCTGAACCTCACCTGTTTGTATCAGGTGATGATCTCCTCTCATTCCAGCTCCCATGTCCGGTAGTGTTGGGAAATCACCCCAATATCTCAGGGCCTCACCTGCTCCCACTACCCATCATCCCGTCCTAGCCCTGTGTAATCTTCATAGAACACATGCAAGTGGGTTCTGTGGGCAGCTCCCCAATTCCAATCCCAGAGTGGACCGTACCACCCTATGGCCACAGGGGTGACTTTGGGGTTGGTTTATACTCTCACACCCCCACTTGCAGGCCACCTATCAAGCCCAGGAACACGTGAATACCGAACTGACAGCTGGAGGTGGAGCAAAACACCAGACTCAAGGCTCAGCTAGGCTGTGGAGTCATGTGTGGGCCCAGTGCTGGCGGCTGGGAGCAACTTTGGTTTTTTGGTCCTAAAGTACAAGAAACAACCAAACTGGACGTGTTGAGTCCAGTAAACAAGGAAAGGACCAGCAGCCACCTGGAAAAATCAGTGAATATTCTCATTAGGGACTGAATTTGAGGTTGGTGAAGAATATTCACTGTCAGAGCCAGTCCCCACTGTGCCAGGCCTCAGGACCCTGAAGTGGGGTGACAGGTGAGCCAGCTGTGCAGGCTGTGGGTACAGAGAGAGTATGAGACCACAAGGGTATTCTCAGGCTTCCTCAAGCCCCAGAAATGCCACATCTCATGGGACATGAAGCCTCGGCTCCTTTCTACTTGATGTGTCGGGGGAGCTGGCAGGTGAATCCTTATTCTGAATCTGTGAGCAAATCAGGAAGGGTTCTGGTTAGGGGGTGGGTGAAATATTCATCTCAAGAAACACCGTCTCTTATAGGAGGACATCCAATGCTGAGTGGACGATGGTGGGCGCTGGAGACTGCATTTTCTTGAGCATGGAGACAGAGCACTGTCCCCTTGGATGTGAACTCAGGAGTACCCTACAGTCTCCCAGGGGCACTCCTGGGGTCTGAGGGACACAGTGTAGAGGACCCGAGGAATCCTGCAGAGGAGAAGTGTCCTCACCGTCCACCATACAGCAGAGGCCAAGATGAAGTCTGTGGGTGCAGGGGTTCAGGCCAGCAGCAGAGCCCAGCCATCTGCATGGCTTGACTGTAGATCAGCAGGCCCAATTCCCCCTCCTCCCATACCCACCCAGGAACCACTGTCCCAACAGGAAGGTCAAAAACCAGATCACACTCACCTGTCTGACCTGTCACCAGGTGACCAATGTCTTGGGTGGAAATGGACACGCGGGTCCAGACAGGCATCGGGTGTTAGAACCGATCAGCAGCAAGCAGAGGGAAACTCCAGCTGCCTGGGGGCTGGAGCAGAGAGGCTATCCAGCGGTGTGCAGAACTGCATGTGCTACCAGTCACCGCAGTGGGGCTGCTGCTTTTGGCTTCCTAACTACATCCTCCTCCATCCAGTTTATGCTCCTATGTGTCCCTCACTTCCTTCTCCTGTTCCCCCTCCTCCTCTACCATCCTCCCACCCATCTGCTTCCCCTTCTCTTTGTCCCCTTCCTCTTCCCACTCCTCCATTCCCTCCAATCTCCTAGTCTCCAATGCCACTTCAGTTCTCCTGCTCTAGCCTTTCTCCATCATCCTTGTTCATCCTCTGCATTCCTTGTCCTTTTCCACTCTCCTCCTTCCCACCCCCTTTTCAAGTTCCTCCAGCTCCTGTGCTCTCAGGAAACTGCCTCCTGCTTCCTTGCTCAGCTCCATCCTGTCCCCCCCTCACCTTCTCACCTTCAGCATCCTCTTCTCTTCCATTCTTCAGTGTCTGTCTTCATCCAGCCTCCTTTCCACTGTCCTCTCCACGTCCCTCTCTTGTTCTCTCCACACCACCCATTGGGATCTGCCCCATCCTCCAAATGGGGCCACCCCTCCTGCCCCTTCATATTCGGCTCTTCCTATCCCACCTCCACCACATTGATCCTCTGCTCTCATTCTCCTCATCTGGGCTTTCTTCCTTATCCCACAGCCCTTCTCCTGACCCTCCACCCTGTCAGCCCCTACTGGCCTCATGAATGGCTTCTCAGCTTCCTCTTCTGGGTACTGGCAGCAACACAGCTGCGCTAGGTCCAAGGAACTAGGGCAACAACAGAGGGGCTCCTGTGGGTGCCAGAAGGGGTCACACTCAGATTCAGTCCACTAAGCCTGGACTGCCCAAGGATGGACCACTGTTCTTACTGATACCAAAGGGAAGAGGCAGAAGGCTACAATGACCTGTCAGATCTGTTGCTGTGTCATGTGTGTCTCCTGATGGAAGTGGATACGAGGGTCAGCATCAGCCATTGATCAAACAGACAATCCGCAGCATATGAGAAAGAGCCTGCAAGACTGGAGACAGAGAGGCATGGGAGCTGGCCATGGGTAGGACAGCATGTGCTGTCATCCACTATGGTGGACTCTCGGGTAACAGATTCTCCTTCCTAGTTAGCACTATTCCCAAGGAACCAGAAGAGAGGTTGGGCAGGTGACACTCACCTGTATGGAAACTAGTTATAGATAGGACTTGTGTCTCCTGGGTGGATCTGGACACGCAGACTCAGTAAGGCAGTGAACCCGGCAGAGCTGGTCTCTGTGAAATGAGAGTGTCACAAAGGCCTAGGGACAGGGGAAGTGTCAGTGCTGGCAAAACAAGAATTGTGTGTTGTCATCAGCATTGTCATCAGCACAGGGGTTCACAGGAATTTGTCCTGGCCAGACTGGTCAGTTTTTGCCCTGGCACCAGTGTTTCCCCATCTTAAGTCTGCTGACAATGTGTGGGAGTAAGCTGAGATGGGCAGGGTTTAATGACTGCAGAGACTACTGGCCCTGAAGTCTTACCCTTTCCTCCTCTCCTCTCCACTGTCGTCAGTCCTCTCTTCTCTGCATCAGTTGCCCATCCACCTCCATCTTTGTCTTCCCCCAGTCCGTTTTGTCATCTTCTTCTTTCTTATCCTTATTCTCCAGCACCGCCATCCCTCATCCCATTTTTTTCCATTGGTTCTTTCTCCTCTTTTGTCTTCACATTCTTCCTGCCAACCTTCCATCCCCTTCACTGTGCTCCCTATTCTCTGTGTGTGGTTCTCCATGACACCAACAACCTCCTTTATTCTGTCAGACTACTGAGAAGACATAGCCACAGTGTGGCAGCTATGCACAGAGAGAGAAGATATGGCTTTATAGGTGGGTGAGATCCTGTCCCCCATCCATTTGAACGTGCAGTGTTATGATTGGAGGTGTTATGGGAGCAGGTCATTCTCACATTTTTTCTGGTACAGTCACAATTCTAGATCACAGAAAAGACCAACATGTCAAAGATGACAGCAGATAAGTAGACAGGACCAGGGGAAATGGTTGGACACCTCCAATACCCAGAGTCAAAGAGAAGAGTGGCTGTCAAATACTTGGTAGAATGATTTGGTGTTGCTATGCCAACCAACAGTGGGGTCTATGAGCTCAGGGGTCAGGGAGGTGGGTCTCCCCAAGCCTTGATATTTTGACCTCCCCCTCTTCCTTTGTTCCTCCACTCAGAAACCCATCCTAAATGACATTCTCATTACTTCCTAATTCATCTTTCTGTGCACCATTTCCACCTCTTCCACTTCTCTCCATTGGTTTTGTCATCTTGATTCCTCCTCCATCCTCCATACTACTCTACATTTGTCCATTTTTCTTTCTACTATCCTACTCTATCCAGTCTTCTTCCCAGACTTCTCTAACTTTGCTCCCCCCATGGTCTTCCTAAGTACTGCTTCACCTTTGGTATCTTCATTTTTTTTCTTATTTTCCCTCTCTTTCTCTAAAATCTGAATCTCCATCCACAGCTACGCAAGTCCTTCTACTTCGCCATTTTTTTGTGCTCTGTCCTCCTGGTCCCACTCCCATGTGGCACAAAACCATCCAGTGATATTTAACCTTCACTTCCTAGCAGCTGGCTGAAATGTGATAGATCCTCCCACACATAGTGTATCAGTTTGAACATCCTCACCCCTCTGTTCCTTGATGACTGCAGGACAGGCCTGATCTCAGATCTGTCCTTGGAGACCAAGGTGCCAGCACAGCCTTAGGTGCTCTGGTTCAGTCAGCACTCTCCCCATAGAGGCTTAGGGGTGTTTGGGTAGGCCACACTTACCTGTCTGAAATCTTGCTGCAGGATGTATGTCTCCTGGGTGGAATGGGACATGCAGAATCTCACTACTACTCACGGTGTCAGAATTTCTATTGCCAAAGTTTATTTGGCGATAGATATGTGACTCTATTTCTGCATTCAATTATGTTCAATTGGTCTGATTTTCTATATTTGTAGCAGTACCATGCCATTTTAATTATTATGGCAATGTAATATAATTTGAAGTCTGGGATTTTAATACCTCTGTTCTCTCTTTTTTTTATCATGAGATTTTAGATATTCAAGGTCTTTTGTTAAAAGAAATAGAAGATGACATAAAAAAGTGGAACGGTGAGCTCCCTTACCAGTGGGGAGGAAAAGGGGTAAAAGATCCTGGATAAGCCCCCTAAGTTGGGTGAGCCCTGGGGGGGGGGCAGGTTGGGGGTTTTGGTGGCCCCATGTACCAGCAGGTGGGTGCTGCACAGGGCAGCCCTCTGAAGCCTGGATAGGCAGAGTCATGTTGCCCCCTGCTCCTAAGCCAAGGGGAGCATGGAAGGGTGCAGGCTCAGCCTCAGCCATCTGTGCTCCACCCCCCATGCAGAGAGGTACCAGTGTGCTGGTGGGCGGGGAGTGGGAGGAGTCCCTTCCATTTCACTCTCCAGCTAAACTGCAAGAGGAGCAAGAACATGTGCAACACAAACCCCATCATAGAGGGATCATGCAGAAATCCAGCCCATAAGCCTGAACTGGACACAGCAGATGGACAACCAAGAGAACCAGTACATGCAAGATAAAAGAAACAACTGTAGAGACACGATTTCATGATACACACCAGTGTGCCCACTGGGCCACGAAGACCAGGACCTCATTTTGGATATGCCTTCTAGGAGAGCAACACCTCTTCCCCACACTACGGGAGAGAAGAGGAAGGCCAAAGATGGGGTAATTGGCTCCACATCAATATTGCAAACTTTTAAGGCAGAGGAGATGATCTACAAAGGCCATTCACAGATGCCTGTATTCACAGAGAAACTTCTTCACCATCACTGGCTGGGGGCAAGACCCCCTAAATCTGACACCAGAGCCATAAGGTAAAGCAGCAAAACAGCAGATCGGATTGGAGAAGACGGCCTGCAGCAAGAAAACATGGACAGATCACAAATGAATAGACTGGCCACCCAACGCAAACTTAAGACTGAAAATCTACCAGCAAGGTTTGCCTGGTTCCAACAACACAGTCCCTCATCCAGTGAAAGGACACTGCCACAGGAAAGAGAGACTAATGGACTTAGTACAACTAGTAAACAACAAGGAGTGGGGTTTGAGAGAATGGAAGGGGCGCCAGAGGGAGGAGGAAGGAGGGGGAGGTATCCCAAAACTACTTACCAAGGTTGTGATCTAAAGAAAAAAATAAATAGTATTAATTTTTTTAAAAAAAGAGGAAAGACATCCCACTGAATTGAAAGAATAAACATTATAAAAAACTGTGATCTTATCAAAAGCTATATACAGATTCAATGCAATTCCAAGAAAAATTCCAATGTCATTCTTTAAAGAGATTGAACAAAAATTGCTGAAATTCTCAGTGAAAAATACTAAACAGCTTAGTCAGAGCAGTAGCAATTTCAATTTTTTAGTGCAGGGAGTCGACATATACATGAGCCTTCAAGGAAGAAAAGGTCAAATGAAGTATGTATCATAATCTAAGGAATGAGATAGGAACTCAAGGCTTCAGAGAGAGAGGAGGGTTACTCACCAGGCAAGAAGAGGGTAATCACCCAATAAAGGATAGATATTCCATAATTAGCTATTTGCTCTTCCATATAGACAGCTTATTTGTTAAAGTTTATTTCTGGTATTAATCCCAATTCTGCATAATTCTCCTATTTGTACTTTTCTAGCTAGTTGTGGTTATAGTAAAATATTCCCATGAACGTAGAAGGACCTCATTGATGATGAATTGAAATATTCCTCATTTCAAAGCAGCACATCTTGGGGAACTCTATCCTTCACCTACAACTTATAAGCATCCTTTGAAGCCCTGAAATAACTACAGGTGACAAGAAATGCATAAGCCCTGTTTTCACGAATCATTTTGTGGCTCAGGAAAGTTGTTTAACTTTTACATGAATTCTAAAAAGAGCTGATATATCCAGAAGCTGGTATGGATACTTGTTTTCCAAGTAGAAACATAATATATTAGCAATATGTAGTTTCTAAAATACTACGCATTACTTTTATGTTGGCAGAAGCATGGACTATAATATCTAGTATTGTATCTCAGAAATATGTTTAGTATGAAAGAAATCAATTTGCTACATTATAAACCCTAGAAAACACATCATAATTTTGGTTGAGCAATTTTCCCTTGATCTCTTGGATCATTAATTTTTCCAAATGTACGGGAGGAAAATATTTTCTTTACTCTTCAAGGGCCCTGATGAAGAAGTTTCTTCCCAACCATAATAAAAGATTGACAGAAGAAAGATAAATAGATGTTTAATAACTTGTATATCTCTGGTATGTTTAGGAAGTATGCAGGAAAATGGAGTAACTCCTTAAAATGCTCCATGTCATAATTTTAAATTTAATTTTCCACTCCAGCCAACGTGTTGGCTATAAGAATGTGCTGGAAGACCAGTGAGAGGTTACCAGGAAAGGTAAAATAAAGTGTAATATTATGCAGATTTAAGCCCATGCCTTGCAGAGTGGTAAGAATTTCCAGAGATTTAGCAACCTATTCTTCCTGGTGCACACATCCTGATACACATACTCAGGAAGTGTGCACACCAGTAGGACAAGATGTAGAGACTATACGTGTTATATTTAAAATGAAATTATCCACTTAACTTGTGATTAACACTTTCTTGAACATATTTCTTTGTTTAAATAATTTGTTTATTTGTTTAAATAAATTTGTTTAAATAAATATATTTTCGTTTAATGTTCTTTTTATAGTTTTTTACAAATGAATTTATTTAGTTACTGATATTTGTTCCTTGATCATCATTCCAGCTAGACTGTGAATTCCATGATGTTAGATACCAAGCATATTTTCTTTATCAATGAATGTCCCAGATCTAGCATATTACCAGATGAAGAATACATATTTAGCAAAATATATGTGGATGACAAACTGACTAACTTGTGAGAGTGCTTACTCCAGGACAAGATGGTTATAATCCAATTTTACAATGCCAATGAAAGCATTTGATAAAATACACATTATTTAATTTTGGGCCTCACATGGGATAAGAGCTGAAGAATAAGTTGTATAGGTGTTAATTACAATGTGGGAAAATGAAGGTTATCAGCATTTTATTCTATGTGTTTACTTCATGAATGATTTTTCGGACTTTATTTTTAATAGCTAACAAGATGCAAAATTAAATTATAAGCTTATAACAAAGTGTTAGAGAGACATATTTGGAGAAGTCTTCTCATTTTTTTCTATACTTTCTCTAATTAGTGAATTCCAAAATGGAATATTTTTTCATTTTTATTTACTATGGAATATTTACTTCCCAAGGCATTGATAATAACATGTTTTGAAGTCTGGTATCAGCTCAGATTTTACAATGTCAACAATCTTACATTTCCTAAACTATTTCAAACTTGTTCAACAGATTTGAGGAGAGGTCAAAGTTATCTTCAACTACCAACTTCAAACTAGGACACCTTTTCTTCTGTAAGCTGATTTTTAAAGATTTTTTTCATACTTAGATTCAAATGTCTGTTGTATCCTCTATAGGAACTCCTGATGATAATAGTTATTCAGTTGCAAAATAAAGGACAATTTTGATCAAAGTAATTATAAATTGGAGCACAACCCTCTGATAAAACAGTTCAAAGGATCATTTTTCATTATGTAGCAAATGTATCAAAAAAGTCTAAGAAGTTGTCAGAAGCTGTTTTTCAACCATGAATAAAACTTGTGCAATTATAATTATCGATACTGTATGCTTTTAAAAGTAAATGACATATATTATAAATTGTTGTCAAAATACTGAAATACGGTATAAATAAAGTATATTTTTTATTTAAGATAATGAATAATTTCACATATCCATACATTTTCAAAGGACAGGCTTACTTAATATGTATCATAGTGTTATATCAGGAGCTATAAAAATCCTATGTTTTCTCTCAGATTTAATATCAATTTGATTTTGAGTTCTTAACATAATTTTATCACATTTCAGTGCCTCTAAAGGACTTGTAAAGGTGAGCTATTCTATTACAGAAAGTACTTACATTGATCATAAATCAATTGAATTCCTTCTAACTAGCCTCTTTATTCTCAATCTTGGGCTCCACTCTTGTACATATCAAAATCATTTTGTATAACCATTTTATCTTTTGCTGGATGGGAGATGCTTATTTGTGTTTCAAACAATGCTCTGTCAGGTCGATATTTAAATGTAGTTCAGTGAATGGGAAACATGTTGGCTTCTGGTCATGACTCTGATTGTGGTTAATCATTGTGTTATAAATTCATATTTCTATTTCTTTACTACGCAGAAGTCAGTTAGCAAGTGAGTTTCAAAACAGTACTGACTAAATGGTTAGGAAAAAGAATAGAGTATTAATTTAATAAAGCAAAATGATGAACTATTAGATCTCCCATCTAATTAAGTTGATTATTCCTTAATGTGTTATTTACACATTTGTGTTTAATAACATTTTATTCATTCTTTGAAGTATTCAACTTCATTCCCATAACCCTAATCTATCAGAAAATTCAATTATAGTTTGACTCAAAATCTTTAATGTTCTCCCACCACTGTATATTTAAGAATTGGGTATTCATGCAAAGTTAAATCCATAGTATTCATTTGGCATATTTTCTAATGTTAACATTACAAATAATAGTAATTTATTATGTTTTATCATAAACATTGTGAATTAGAATTTTGCACATTTTCTTCCTAGGTAATGACCATGTATAATGGGAAGAAATTAAGTAATGAATATATATATATAATATATCTATATTATATATATATAGGCTGATCAACAGGGAAAAGCACCCTAATAAAGAAACCTATTAAACTGCAGGAAATTATCTCTCTAGGGAAGTACACCAACCTTACTGCTTGAGTCTAATAAAACTGGACCAGAAACAAATTGCACTTGAAACTACACCAGGGGGAATAATCCTGCTTTAGCAAGAAAAGAAAGTAGGTGATGGAATGATTGCCCATCTTCCCTGCCATTTTAAAGATCTTCGCTTGCATTTCAGAGTCCCTTTCTGTACATTGTTATGTTCAGATATAAACACAGTAAAAGTTAAAACATGATCTTTTAGCTGTCCTGTGGAGATCTTAATAATTTAGACTGAAAATGTATGTATTAATATAATTGTAAAGTACATTAATGCTTGATTTAGTCATTCCCATAATAATTATTACTTAGCATATTTAAATTACTTTCTATTTCATTTATTTTTGTTCCTCATAGGGAAGCCATATTTGACCTCTGTAGTTAGAGTTTTGACATAGAAATATCCAGTCATCTTTGGTCTTGTCTTGTGTCTTTGTCATACTTCCTACTTCAGTAAATTATTTGAGCATTTGCTCTGTACCTCACACTAATCTTGTCTTTGAGGACATGGGGCAGCATAGCAGCCAAAAATCGATGTATTTCTTTCCTTCAAGTTATAGGTTCTAGTACACAAAAGGGAGTAAAATGTTGTTTTCCCCAAATATGAAAGAATAAATGATCAGGCAGGAATCAGTTGTTAATAGACATCCAAGAAAATTATTCTTCACATTTTCAACTGACAGCCAAGTTTATCTGCCAGACTACATTGTACTGATGATGACTGTTTTGCTAAAGACTCAGAAAGACACCAGATCCCCTCCCATTGTTGCTGGTATAACACTCAGACTAATACAGAATTGGGAAGGGGAACACACTTATATGTTGGTTGTCTGCTCAGGCGGTGATAGCAGAAACACCATAGACTGGATAGTTTATAAACAACCCAAATTAATTTTTCACACTTGTGGTGACTGAGAAGTCCAAGATCAAGGTGTTGGCAGAGTCAGTATATGATGAGAATCTGCTGTCTTGTTTGGGGATAACAGTCTCCTTGTTCCGTCTGCACATGGCAGGAGGGAAAGAATTCTCTATAGTCTCTTTAATGAGGGCACTAATCCTGCTCTGAAGGGTGCTTCCCTTGGGATTCTAATCTCCCCAAAGCCCCATCACCTTGTAGATTTCCAGTATGACAACTTTGACAGCTGATAGCAGCACAATGATGCTATTCTTAATTCCTTACAAAACTGTTTTTTTCTTCAGTGACTAGAGTGTTAGTTAGCATTTTGCATCTGATTTTTTAATAAAATAATGTTCTTGTTATTCTAACACCTTCTGCTAATCATAGAATCGAAGGTAAGGAGAAATATCTTTAATTCTTGAGAGTTGTAACTATTTACTGCATATTCATTTCAGTTGAAAGAAGTCAAACACAGAGGACAAATATTCATGTAAAAGTAACAGCATTTAACAGTATAAATGAGGCATTTCAATTTTAGCTATAGTTCTATAAAACATTAATTTCGTTCATGATTTACCGTTTCCAAGAAAAAGTAATCAATTTTGTGCTACAATATGACATTTTAAATGGATAATATGAAAATGTGATTCTATTTTTACAAAGACTGAAATCATTAATATTAACCAATCTCTATTCCATGTGTTACTGTAATATCTATCATTCTAAGAATAGTTAAGATTGCATATGGCTTATAATATAGCTTTGTGACTTCATAAATTTGAACAATACATTACAAAAATAATATTCATATGATAATACATGGATGATAAAAGAATGTTCTGTCTCAGTAGCTAAGCTTAGAACTTGGATTGGTTTTGACTTAAATTTGAGTCTTAAATGAAGCTCAATGTTGGATTGACTAAAACAGAGACTAGAGTAGAATTTTAGTTGAAGAAAGAAACTAAATTATTCCATAGTATGGGACAATGTAGATTTTTAAATGTAATTCCACCTCAAAATTGACTAAGGACCTTTCAAATGCTGATTTATGGTTTTGACTCCAACATGGTTAGCTCAAGATCTCTGCTGAGGTAGAAAGTTAGAGATAGCTAATGGAGGCCTACGGCTAATGAAACTGACACTCAGAACATGCAGGTGATTCAGAGCTCAGCAGAGACAAGGAAGGTTCCATATGAGAAGAAAATTGTTCCTTACCATTTTTACTTAATACATAATTGAATTTCATGGTTTGAGACTCAAATGCCACCGAGCTTGAGAAAAGCCAGGACCACATTCCCTGGTAGTTAACCCACAGCAGACAAAGAATAGAGCAAGTCTCTTCTGTCACTGCTAAATCATTTTATTTTTTGTATCATATTACTTTCCTCAACCCAGGCAGAAACTATGCTCAGTTCTTGAAATTCTCAGTCTCCAGAGTTCCCTACAATGAGAAATTATAACCTGCAGACAATCTCTAGATTCTACTAGTATTACCTATATGGTACCAGGGGCTGGATTTCTACTATAAGGCATCAATTAAAGATAAGTGAACAATAATGATAATAGGTGGCAAAATGAACTCTGGAGTACTTACGGTAGACAAGAAATAATGGTTGTTGTTCTAAGGAATTATGAAAAATGAATGAGTGCCTCTATAGTTGATTATAGCACTTGGATTTAAGTGCACAGGGAAGATATTGGACATATCTTGGATTCAGGCCCATGGAAGTAAATGCAGTAAAATTTACAGAGGAAAATAAATGTTTGCTTATGCAGCATCTATTATTTCAACATTACTTAATAAACATCTACTTGGGAAAAGCTACTATGTGCTTTCAGGCACAAACATAAATCAGATGAATATTCTGTCCTTTAGGGGTTTACTTAGGATATAGACCTGTGAAATACAATATACAATCAAAAAAAAATGCTAAGGTAATTCAGAGAGAGGTATTGTTTTTAAAAGTGAAATATGAGAACTTGTAGAACACATGGAAATTATGGTAGATACTTAAAAATATATAGGATTTGAATATAAGGGAAGAGCTAGAAGGAATTCTAGGACAATGAAGGAAAAATCCCTAAAGACAGAGAAGGCTAAGTTAGAGATGCTGCACTTGGAGCTCAATTTAGCATCACTGGAAGCACTCTAAGTTTGCACTTTGCTTGGAAAGGGAAAATAAAGACAAATTTTTAAGTTTTTAGTATATAGCATAACAATTTAAAAAAGGGTCTTATAAAGAACTTTTTTTTTTATTCCTGGTTGTTGTTGAAGCTACATTCTAAAGTATTGTTACATTATGCTATAATTACATTACGCAATAGGAATTTCGATTGCATTACTGAATATGAGTACACACTATGTTAGTTTCACCACCAATTGGCCAATTTTATCCTTTACCACACAGTTAACCACTTTGATATAATCTACTTACTTTCCTTCTCCCTTCCTTTTGGATAACCACTAATTTGGATCAATAATCTGAGTTTATTTATTTATTTTTTTATTTAGTTGATCTATTTGTGTTTTCTTTACTACTTGTGAATGAAATCATATGATATCTGCTTTGTCCATCTGACTTATTTACCAAACAAAACACCCCGTAGTTCCATCTACTGTGACAAATGGAAGGATGGCACTCTTTTTCTATACCTAAGAAGTATGCCATTGTATATATATCATGTTCTCTCTGCCCAGTCTTCTGTCGATAGGCACTTAGTTTGTTTTCCAGATCTTGCTATTAGTCATGCTGTAATAAGCATAGGGATACATATGTTTGAGTTAGTATTTTGTATGTTTGGGACAAAACATACATATATTCATATAGACTGTTACATGAAATGTCTTAGTGTTTTGAGGTATGTCTGTACAGTCATCTCTAATGATTGTGCCAGTTTACATTCCCTGAAAAATGTATAAAGGTTTTCTTCTCTTTACATCCTCTTCAACTCTTATGTTTTTGTTTTTTGGAGTATCATTCTTACAGGTATGAATTGATAATTCACTGTTGTTTGGTTATCATTCCCAATAGTAAGAGATGAATATCTTTCAGTATGCCTATCGGCTATCTCTGTCCATGAAAGTAATGAAAACTAAGTTTAATAGCTCTAATTATGTTGGTCTCTTCCAAGGTCTTATTACTAAGTTCATGTTTATTGTTTTGAGTTTTTTCTTTAGCTTAGTCCCCAATATTGTATAATATGAAAGGCCCATAAAACATGAATTCATCCAGTGAATAATATTTGAGTTCTTAACATTTATTCATTACATAGGTTACAGGTGGCTGAAAACTCCCTTTGAGTCATAGATAACATTTTGTGTTCAGTATTTGTCTACTAAGGTTTATAGATTTTATCAAGTTTTCCAAGAGACTGACAACAATAATAAAATTAGGCACTTTTAGAAATCATCTGGGAGTAGATGTCAGAAGAGAGGTGGGTACCAGGAAAAATAGGACAGGTCATTAGAGTGAGACATATTTGATATCCCAGGCAATTCTAACTTGCACACATGTGTGAAACTCATTAAAATGTTCACTGCTGGTCACAATTGAAATGTGTTTGGATGACTAAAGAAAGTGTCAAGAAGGTAGAAAATTTTGTTTTTAATATTATGACTGCTTGGGGGAGCTATTTCATCCCTGAGCTTTAATTTCTATGTTAGGAATATCAGTATACTAATAGATTTGAAACTGTATTATTGAGGGTACGTAAAAATGATATGAGGAGAAATGATTGTGTTTAAAGTAGATGAATCAATAGTTCATGGTGGTGTGGATTATTATTGGCATTGTAGTAATAAATGAAGAAAATGAGAAGTAATTTCCTTGCAAATGAATATAAAGGAAAAGAAGAAAATATTAGGAATGATAACTAGAAAGAGGGATGCCTCAAGCAGAAATTACTAAAGGATGCTGTTACTGATGACAGCAGGATCTAGGATATAAATGTAGGATTAAATGATGGAGTTTACATGAGGAGATTTTGTTTTCAATGAAGAGAAATGGATGAATTGGTAAAAGAATTTTGGAAATATTCCACATGTTGCTGAGATTGATAAAAATTGTCAAAGAAGAAAGTTTGATCCCGGATTCTGTACAAGAGGTAGTTTCATTTATTAGTTCAATGCCAAGAATGTTCTTTGGTGTCCCCATTTTTAAAAGTTTACTAATTTACTTCCTAAATGAGATATTGCATTAAAGTATTGTAAGAAACAAAAATCTCATGTGTATCATGATGTAAGAAAAGGAAATCTGTGATCTGTATCAATTCATGACTTCACTTTCTTCTTTTCCCTAAGCATGATGTAAATAACTGAGAGGTCATCTTAATCTTATTAGTAATCAGGCCAATTTTTCTAGTAATATTACTGAATAAAGGAGAAATGACAGAGATTGAGAGTCAATTCTTACACTTGTCATATTCAGTGTAACCTTTTCAAGTGCTTGAGACTAACATTTGACATAAAGGGGTTGCCTCTAAATGCTGAGTTGGTTCAAAAAAAATCTTGTTCTGTCAGTATTTACAGTCTTTCCAGTTCCTAGACCTCTTATAAGTACCGCGCGCTAACCGATTGCGCCACTGGAGCCGCACCCAGTTCCTAGACCTCTTAATAATCTTCAGCTGTGTGGCATTTCATGAAAGAAACTGAAACAGTAAAAGTAGAAGTCTCCAGATTTCCAAAAATGTTGCTGACACAGCTGATTTCTGGGGTGTCTCTGATGGAATCAATTAAAAGGATGTTTGTGCTCCTCCTCACTGTTAAGCTCCTGCCCATTCTCCTACCAATTTACCGTTTAAGAGGTGAAACAAAGCACTGTTTCCAGAACTTTCTTTTTCTTAAACTATCTCCAGCACCAAAGGGTCATTTGCAATTATTCCTTATCCCAAATAGTATTCTTCCTATACCTATATGTCTATATGTATCCCATCTCTGAATCAAGAAAACATTTTTTTAATAATAAAACTACTCGAAGTTTTTCATACTGCTTGCATTTTCTAGGAGTCATTTTTTTTTCTTTATCTTTCTTTCTTTCTTTTTTTTTTTTTTTTTTTTTTTTTTTTTTTTTTTTTTTTTTTTTTTTTTTTTTTTTTTTTTTTTTTTTTTTTTTTTTTTTTTTTTTTTTTTTTTTTTTTTTTTTTTTTTTTTTTTTTTTTTTGCTGCTGGACTCTTTAGGACATTTTAATTCTGTAACTGTCCAACTCTGTCTGACATACTTACCTCAGAAACAAAATGGTTCCAATGGGAAAACTATTGTGTATTGAATTCTGTACCATTTGACAAATAATAAATGAGATCTTTAAAAGGGAATGACCAATTTTTTTTTTTTTTGCTGAACAGTGTGCAAACAAATAAAATTGTAGATGCTATGAATCCATAGATGCTATAAGTCCAGTTTCCAGTTTTTTAAGCAACTATAAGAAAGTAGACTTTTCTTGTGAGAAAAATCACACTTTCTGAAAACAGCCAAGTAATTAGACTATTTTGGTTGGCAAGTTATTGTCAGTTGCAGGTTTGCTTATAATTTCTGCTAAGTATGGCAAAAAAACTTACTTCCATGCAATGATTCATTGGATTTTCTATAAAGTAAATTTCCATATATATTTTGTGTTTTTGTATTTTCAAGTATACCATATATAATATCTTGACTTATTTGATCTCACAATACTAAATAGATCAACTATCATTAGTTTTAATTTTACAGTTGAGGACTAAGAAATTGAGATTCAAAGAAAGTAAATAACTATTTCTCACCACATCAATAGGATTAAAAATCAAGTTATTGTTGGCATTTAATTACTTGGCCTTGCCTCTTCATATTTTAACTTGTTTGAAAATCTGTGGTTATTTCTATAGAGATTATGTATACACACGTTTCAGGTTTCCTGAAATTTCTGTATTCTAATTGACTAAGACAAACAGTTTTAAATGTGCAAGTATTGTTATTTAATAAATTATTTATTATTTTTTTATTTATATATAAATTTCACAACTTTATAATCCCCGGGGTTTACTCCCCCTCCCGTGCCCCCCCCCCCTTCCCTCCTGCTCAAAGTTGTGATCTTCAATTTGGTGCTTAGCTTGTTTTGACTTTTCCCCTTAGTAAATTCTTATATGAAGTTTGACACATTCAAAAATCCCTTTTTAGTATGACTCAATTTTTCTAACAACTGTGTTACAATTTAGAAAGAGTACCATACAGGGTTAATGATAGCAATTTGACCCAGTGTGATAAACATAGTTTTCTTTATCCTTATCTTTTTTGGTTAAAAAAAAAGAAAAAAGAAAAGAAAAAACACCTATAATCATTGTATACATATTATATTTGCATGTTGAATGCCTTAAAAGAGAATTCCAGTTTGCATTTCTATCTGATATTTGCTTCTAAAAAAGAAGGGGTGATTTTGAAATCAATCCTTTAACAATTCTCCCTTCCTTTCTCACATAACCTTTAGACACTTCAATAGCTTCCCAAATTGACTCTTGTGCATTCTTTCTTGTTTCAAATATTTATTAAATTTTTGAAATAAAGAGACAAGAAAAAGGGAAGAAATAGAGTGAGAAGACTCCAAATGGCAGTCAAGGGTTGAGCTCTAGAGAACAACAACAGTGAATAATCAAAGGGAAAACAGGAAGGTGGGAGAGGAACAGACCTTGGGACACACAGGGGAGTTCATGAGTTCCAGGATTTCTGTGAAGAAGTTTGTTCATTAAATAAAAAAAAAAATCACCCATATTTTAGGAAATAAGAATTGACAATTGACCTTTACATTGGGAAAATGAAGGGGTTCAGAATTTAAAGAGCAATTTGAGTAATGGTGAGGAAACTGTGGAGTGGGATGTATTGGGAGACAGTGGACCTGAAGGACTTGCAGACAGTGAATATAAGGAACTCTGGAATTTCAGTATAGGAGGAACTTGTAAGAGAAATGAGGTACTATTGTAGAGGAAAATGAAGTCTTTGTTGTTGCTGCTGTTATTACTGATGGGAGAAATTTCAATATATTAGTTGTCTGAGGGGAATTTTAAACTAGAAATTTATAAAAACAATGATACAAGATTTAAAGAGTTTAATTGTAGTAGCAAATTCCTTGATGAAACAGGTTAAAACAAGTTTTTCTTAACTGTCCTAGTTTCCTTAGACAGTAGCAGAGACTTCTCATTAATTTTTAGATGAGTGAAAGTAGAATGTAGACATAAAGAGGTTTTAGATTTAGAAGGCAATCATTAAGAAATTCTCTTCTGATTGCTTCTTATTTCTCAATCAAATAAGCAAGTTCATCAGCTGAGAAAGAGAGCAGATAATATATCAAATAAGAAAAGTAAAGGTCTAAAATGGTGTGTTCTTAAAATAGAATATAAAGGTCTTGCTAAATTCCATCTAAATAGATTTTAAATTCATAAAATCAATTTACTAATTTGGTCTAATCTCAGTCTGTCTCTCAACTGTCATCTGAATCCACTCACCATCCTCTTCTCCCACTCTATTACCAAATCAAATCTAGCAGTGTTTGAGAGAAGGCACTGCACGGGTGTTTCTACCTTAGGAATATATGACTACAGTTCACCATAGGAATAGGACATGTATAAAAATGATAATCTTTTGAGTTTTAAACATACACTTTGAGCAAATGTAGCAACTACTTGAAGTCAAATCTTTTGAAATACAAAATTTGGACACTTCTATAATATAAATTAGTATAATATAATTAATGTAATGTAATAAATAAACCATGATGAAACAATACAATTTTTATGAGTTAAGAGTGTTACAGGAACACCATGTTATTACTAATAAATAAAGATAAAATAAATAAATAAAAATATGTTTAACCTTTTATTATAATTGCTCTAGAAAGAGTAGTCTATAAAATCAATTTTCTCTAATAGCAAGCAACAAATATGCACCCATATTTATAGAAAAGTAGATAAATAATAAATGCACTCATTATAGTGGATATGAGTAAAATGTAGAATAACTTATACCTCAAACTTATATAGTAGTATGACAAAAGTCTAGTAGATATCTGAAAATTAAAACCATTAATTTGTTATCGATGATGACAGTATTGATTAGTCACATCTAATTTCATTTGAATAGAGTTGAATTTGGTGATATGCAAGATATGCATATGGGAGAGATGACACTTAGTAATACTAAGTTGAATGTCTCTTATCTTTTTTAGAAACATATATGAGTTAAGTTTTTCCGAGCCACACTAGCTTATTGACACAAATTAACACTTGAAATAATGATGCAATTTATACCAGTTATTTCGCCCCTATATTATGAAGTCACGGTCCTTAAAAAAAGGGACCCTATCCCAAGTAGTTTTTGAGTTATTTTGTATCTCTTATAAGTTATATTTCATACTTTTAGTCTATATCATAGGTGCTGCTTTTGTTCCATATAGAAAAAAAAAAAACATGGGGAGGAGGAAGCTTACTTGTTTCCATGAAAGGTAAAATTAGACTGTCTTTGTATATTCCACCTGTAAATGACACCATCCAGTATTTGTCTTTCTCCTTCTTATTGATTCTACTAAATATTATCCCTTTCATACCCATCCATGTTGTTACAGTGAAATAGAAATTTAAAAAAAATAATGTGAAAGAACAAAATTACATAAAAACTTGTGAATTACAGGAAAAACCATTATGCCATTATGTAATGAACAATAAAATGATCCCTGAAAGTGTAATCTTGGAATAACCATTTAAATAGCAAAAATGAAATTTAAATAGCAGAATATTTCACCAAAACTAAGTATAGACTAGTAATAAAAATTAGGGGACATAAGTCAATTAAAAAAATTCATTCTGAAATACTAGTCTGAAATATTTGAGAGATCAGTGAAATTTAAATGATTCATAACATACCTCAAGCATAATTCTGTACTTTCTTATCTCATTTTCTTTAATATTATTTGACAGGCTTTAGAAATTGCTAACTTTGACATCTAATTTATAATTATCTTTCTTCTCCAAAACTGGTAAATACCTGTCTAAAGAAAAGAAAACTTGGGAAACATTGTGGAATGGTTTCGGCAAGCTTGGATTTGGAGACAGTGTCAGAGTTTTATTTCTGACTTTTCTAGCTGTGACCAGTCTAGTGAAAGCTATTTGGTTACTCTGTGCCTTATTTCCTTAACTTAGTTTAGAATAATAATTTTTAACCCCGTTCCATGAATTGAAAGTAAGATCGGAATCTGCAAATACAGTAATTAAACCATCCCTAATCTACAGTCACATATGGGTATGTACTGCATAGCATGGATTTTTTTTTTCCATCAGTATTCTTGGACATAAAAAGACACAATTTAATGATTTATTGCATATAGAAACATAATTCATTCGTGATTATTTTTACTTTCCATATCCCATATCCAACTTATTAGCCACTCTTGATGGCATCACCCGTACTTAAAAAATATACCTAAAGCCAATCATTTGTTAATTTCCTTGTTCCATCGCCAATAGGGTGCTCTCTGCCTGCTATCATGTAAACAAATTGCATATAGAAAACTGTTGATATCTTTGCTTATTCTTTTTAAAAAGAAAATCACTGTGTTGAAAACAACATTATTTAGGAAGAAAATAACATCACCTGAAATCTCACTGCTTGATTAACACTAGCCAGTAAATTCTAAATTGATACTCATTCCAGAAATTAAAAAATGATGAAAACAGTCACTTTAAAGCATTCAGTGAAGGATGAAATTAGCATCATAGCAGCGTAGCAGCAGAAGATACTTCCTTTGTTCTCTTTATTCTAGAACTACCAAAATATCTGTTACTCAACAATAATTCACTTATTTATCATGCCAAGTAGCAAGAGTGATCTATGAATCTGCATGTCTGAGGGTAGATGGCAGTGGAGCCAGGTGAGCTGGGAGGTAGTGTCACAAACTAGGACTGCAGCTTCGGTGAGGGGAAGGCAGATATAACATTGTGAACCTGGCTTCAGTGAATCCCAGTGGAGAGGAAATACACCACATGGGCCATACATATCTTGCTAGGAGGGCAGTGGCTACTGTGTTTGTGATTAAAAGGCTCCCCTCTTTTCCTCTATCTATCTCAAATAAAACCAGTCACCACCAAAAGGGACTTTACCTCCAAATGGGGATACAATGAGAGGTCACAGGCATGGTTTGGGACCCAGGACTAGGACACTAAAAAGAGAAAGCAAGAGTAGGCAGAGTGCCAGATTCAGGCCTCCCTCATCTACCCAAAGAAGTAACTATTGGGATCCTAACTCTCTTTCTGGTTACCCACTCTGGCACCCCATGTAGCTGAACCCAGGACATGAATGGTGACCTTCAGTCATGAAACTGGTGTCATCCATGGGATACCAGCTGTGATACCCACAACCAGAGCAAATATAGCAGCAGGGCACCAGTAAATCCAGAGACTTGAGTATTCAAACCATTGCATCTCCCATTGTAAAGACAAACATCTTTTCAAACCAAAGTGGAATGAAAACAAAAAGATCAGATCAATGGAAGAGAGATTAGAACCCCAAAATAAACTCACACTTATATGGATAACTAATTTACAACAAAGGAACTAAGAGAATGCAATAGAGCTCAGGGTCGCTTAAATCAATAGTATTGGGTAACTAGACAGCCACATGGAAAATGGAGAGACAAAAAATAAAAAACATCATTAACCACTCAGGCTATAAATAAAATGGCAAACAATCAACTGAATATTTGAGTGTAAGGTATGAAAACATAGTTGAGGAACTCTTTGACATCAACCTTAGTAATTTCATTGTGAGGGAAGAATATCCAAAAAGGGAACTCTCTACAACTCTGCAACTATAGCAATAAACCACTCCGATTAAACTATGACAGAAGATCTGAATAGACCTTTCCCAAGGATGACTGATAGATACATGGAAAGATACATACCATATCATGTTACTACGGTAATACAAATCAGGATCAAATGAAAATATAAATATAAAATTATGAGATACAAATCACACCTGTGTAAATGGTTATGATGTGGAGAAAATGTACCCTCTACACTGCTGTAGGAATGTGAATGGCTATATCCGCTATAGAAAATATTAGGGAAATATCTTACAAAAATTAGATTAGAAATATCACATGTACCAGATCCTACACTATTTACTTGAAGAGAATGAAAGCACTGGTTCTAAAATATTTATGTGTCCATCCACTTATTGAAACGTTATTTTTAACAGTGAAGAGCTGGAAACAATCTAAGTGCCCTCTGATGGATGAGTGAGTAAAGATGGTACATGTGTGTGTATGTGCATGTGCGTATATATCTTCATATAATGGAATATTCCTTGGATATAAATTGATAGGAAAACCTTACTGTTTTTAACACATAGATTAAAGGGTATTATGCTAAGTAAGATATATCAGATGGTGAAAAATAAATACTGGATGATTTCATTCATACAAGGAAGTTAAATTAAAAAAAAAGAAACAAGAAATATCAGATAAAATGGAAAGTGTTGAAAGGGAGATGGGTAAAGCAATTAAATATTAAATTATATGGTGGTGGATGGAAACTATATTTGAGTCATATCAACATGTAATATATATAAATATTGAAATGCAATAATATATACCTGAAATCTATAAGATATAATCAATCAAAGTGCTTCAATAAACTTACTTAAAAATGATTTGATCAGATATTTCTCCAAAGGAAACATGCAAGTGGATAACAAATGAAAATTTCCACATCATAAGTGATTAGGGAAATGCCAATAAAAACTGCAGTGAGATATCAATTCACACCCACTAAGGTGACTTAAATAATAAAGACAGTGCCAGTTGTCACTGAGGATGTGAGAAAATTGAAACCTATATAGATTGCTTGTGGGAACACAAAATGTGGCAATCACTTTGGGGGGGGGGGAATCTGGAAATTACTCAGAATACCATGTACCAATAATTTCACTCATAGGTATACAATAGAGAGGAAGAAACACATTTGAATGTATAGAACAGTTCATTCAATTGAAAAAGAAACCCACACTAAGTGAATGAGAAATTGAGGAGGTTTTTTTTGTCACTTTGCTTTAGCATTGAGTTGCAGGGGCACCATAATTGGTGAAAGAGAGCAGATTCTTGTGATTGACTCAAGGGCATCTTGTTTGATTAAAGATTTAAAGGTTGACTTTTTTTTTTAGCTTTTCTTTACAGATCTACCGATTCATGCAGAGGAAAGGATTTATGTTGATCCCTGTTTGAGAATATTTTTCTCTTAAGATGTAGTCATAAATTGCTCCTTTAAGAGCTATTTAAATTAGAAAAAAAATCATCAACACAAATGAGAACATAATGCAAACATATTTTGATAATTTCATAAAATGCAATTTTATGTATCCCATACTAAAATGAAATATTTGTATTCTACTTAGTTTTCTTATTAAATATGGTCTTTGACACTTTCTTGATTCCATTTGTCTTGATATTCTTGAAATGTATCATTTATTTTCATATTACTTTAAGTTACTGTATATATAGGACATTAGTTAAGAAACAAAATAAACCAAAAAATATGAAAAATAAAAGGCTGTATCTTTTTTCTAAAACTACTATTGTTAAATTATTGCCACGTACACTTTAAATGGACAAGATGGTGAACAACAAATGATGTCAGCCCCTCTCTACCAGCTTTAACCCATCAAATTGTGATTAGTTCAGACTGCCCAAGTCATAATACAATATACAGGAAGACCCAGGGTTTCTGGAATTCTATCATCATGGAGCCCAGAATACTAAAGCACTACTTTCTTAACAGTCTGTGACATTAGTACAGATCAGATGTGGTTGATAATAGTGTCACAAGGTTTTTAAATATTGGCCAATCAGTCTAGTCATTTGGATCATAAAACCTTTAAATAGCAATGTCATTTTCAATTTCTGCACATAGCCCTACAGATTCCATTAACCCAAATACCCCAATTATTGTGGCAGAAAATAAACTTCTTACAGTCCTATATGTGATCCTTCACATGTGCACATAATAAAAATAAATGTATGCATATGAAATCTATATAGCTGTATTCTCACCTCTGCATTTATCATTTTCTATTATTTCCTTTATAATGTTAGGCATTATCAGATGTGATAGTAT
The DNA here is from genome assembly GCA_004024945.1 of Uropsilus gracilis. Lineage (NCBI taxonomy): Eukaryota > Metazoa > Chordata > Mammalia > Eulipotyphla > Talpidae > Uropsilus > Uropsilus gracilis. The sequence goes on along the minus strand of PVHY01003336.1, from coordinate 28,038 downwards.
CGTTATTCTATAAACTAGAGATAATAACATGAAGATGCTTTACTCTCCTTCTTCCCTATTTCCCTCCTTCCCTTTCTTCTGTTTGTATCTCTCTTTGAAGCAAACTATCAGTATTTCAACAAAGATAGATAGTAGAAAACTATCATGTGGGAAATCAAGTTAAGATATAAATATATGAAGGTGAAATTTTCAGAACAATACTAAACAACATTGATCAATAAACTCCATATCAAAAGAAAAAAATAATTTGGAAAAAACCATGGACTTTCATAAGCCATGAAGAAAACTCATCTTTGTGGGATTTTTTATTTCTTGATATTTTTTTTTTGAGAATTGCTCTGAACATGTAAATTCAAGGGTGTGTGAGATTAAAAAAAAAAGATAATGAAAGGAAAGTTAATTGAACATTTATAGATCTCAATAAGGGATTTATTTTCAGAAGGGTCAATTGACTGAGTTACTTTGTTCAGTCCTAGTAATTATGTGCTGGTGATTTTAAATTTAGTGTCTTTTACTTACTGACAAATATATATCAAGACTAACTATAATGCAATCTATTCAACTTTTCTACTTTCGCCCATTCCTACCAAATGTTTCTTATGATCCATGAAGGCACTTTTTAGAAGTTTAAAACAGCATTGTAGAAAGTATAATTCTTTAATATGTATCTTAAGATTATTTATAAAATATAAAATTAATGTGAATCGTATTAGGATCTTAATCAAGTGAAAATAGTTCTCCTTAGTATTTAAATATTCTGTTAGCACCTCAGATACTTTTGCATGAGAACTAAAAAGTGAAATTGACTAGAAGAAATCAAAGTAAAGCTGCCTACTCAGTATTCATTGTCTAAACTCTACTATGCATATTTTGTAACTTTCCAATCAGTTCTCTTCTAAAGACAGAATAGATTTGGTCTCAGAACAATTGAGAGTTCTTTCTGGAAAGTTAATTTCTTATAAACTGATGAGTATATCATTAAGAATCACTGAGATACAATTTCCTTAATATCGTCTTACACTCCTGGTAGATATTTTGTAATCGGAAAGTTCTGCAATGTCAAGTTAAAGGTAGTGTCAAGTCAAGTTGTTATTTCTTAATCACTAATGCTGAGAATAAAATTTAAAAATTTCACTTTAGTGACTAATACATAGGATACACAGTAATTCTGCAGAGTTAATATCACATGCCAATCAATACAGATCTTATTATCACAAGTTATCACAATAAGTAATATTGGAATATAGAAATGATCCTGTGATAAAGGCTATGAGGCACAGTAGTGATGATTTGGACAATTGAATCATAACATGAGCTACCTCTTAAAATTCATTGTAACTTTTTGTTTTTTAAACTGCTCCTGATAGTTACACTGATTGTTATATTTTGTGACAAAGCATTAGTCATTAAAGGATATAAAAAAGTCTAATTCTATTGATTTTTTTAAACTGATGGGGAAATTTTTGAGGTAGCTGTGTTAGTAAGGAAACTCAAATTTAAGGTAAAATTGATCAGAAGCTAAGATATCTTTAATAATATGAAAGTCTTAAATTCATTCAAAAATTCATCCAGGAATAAAGTGGTCTTAAGTTATGCATATTGGTTGAACTAATGACATAAAAAAAAATCAGGTTTTTTCATCTTTCTAATTTGTCTTTCTCTACATTAGGTTATATTGATGCTTGTTATACTAAGAAGGCACAAAAGTCACTCCAGTTCAAACAAACACAGCAATAGGAAAAAAACAAAAGACAAAATATAACCATTAAAATCAAGAGACAAAAATATTGGAGAAACAGCTACAAGGGAGCACTAGTTCTAATGCAAACACAGTTCAGATAATAAACATTTTTATATAGAGATTTTATATATACTTTTCTAAAATATAAACTGAATGAAACAAAATGTGTATATAGCAAAGTCATAGATCATAATACAAATCTCATGAGTTGCTGTAATGGACTCATGAATCAGGACAGAATATTTTCCTTCTCCTGAAAATTACCAGTTTTTCCAATCCATTTGCACAGCCCATAGAAAATGATTATTCTGATTTCTGTCAGTATGTCATATTCTGCATGTTCTTGAACTTTTGAACATTGGATCATTTGAGTTTTGTCCAACTTATCTTTTTTTCATTACAAGTTTTGTTGACTGAATAAATATTTAAAAAGTATTTTTGCTTATATATTTACCATTTTATAAAATATCTTAATTTGTTTATATTTTTTCCTATTGATCAACTTCTATGTTCTTTCAAGTTTTTCCTATTACAACTAAAACTCCTCAGAACATAGCTGTGAAGTATTGTAGCATTATGTTACGATTGTTCTAAAGCGAATATCTGGTGGTGGGATTATTAAAGGATAATACTTGAAGAAGTTTTTTAAAGTCTATTTTTTTTTTATATACTCACACTAGCATGATATGAGATATCCAACTCTTCTAAAATTGTCTCATTGGTTTGGGCAATCAGTCTTTTATTGTAACTATACTAGGGGTTGCTCTGTGGTCCCTCATTGTTTTAACTGCAATTCTTTGATGGTTTTGATTACTCACAGTATATTTTTTTGGTTACTATCTATTCAAGACTTCTAAATTCTGTTTTGAATAGGCAGTTTGAATCATTTAGTTTTAGTTGAAGTCTTTACATATATTAGATTTAAATTATTTGGTTGTTTTCTACTGTGAATATATTATTTTACTTATACCTTTTCATTTTCTTAATTGTGTTTTTCTAAGGCAGACATATAAAATTTTGATAAGACCCAATGTATTGTATTTTCATTCAGGGTTCTTGCAGTATCATCTAAATATTAAAAACTATTTGTGCCTTTTTAAAGGATTTAACATATTTTTACATTTAAACGTGTGGTTCATATTAGTTTTTGCATGATATGTGAGGGCACTTTTTGTTTAAGTTTAACCTGTAGTTCTGATTCACTTTTTGAGTAGATATTCATTTCCTTGACATAATATCCAAACCCTGGAAATATAACTCTAGAGTTTTGAGACTACAAGAGGGGAAGGGAAAGAGGGAAAGCAAATTAGGAAGGGGGCACAGTGGACAATGGTTGAGGACAGTGGGTTCTCCCTTATGGGTATGATGTCGTATTGATATAGGGTGCAAATGGGGCAGAAGCCTCCAACCAACTAGTCAAAGAAAAAAGTGGTACTTTCGAAATGTGGCTTTGGGTACCCAGATTCTTTCAGATTTTTACCATCCATGCCTAGCAGTTGTCAGTCAAATGCAATTTAAACAATAAGGTTTTATTAACAAGGAAAATTAACCAGGAAAACAGAAAGTCAAGCAAAATGCCACAAGTTGCTAGGTATCTTATCCCAATCACCATTTTCAGTCCCAAAGTTCCCAAAGACACATGTCCAAGATTGTGATCCTTTGTTCCTCCATACTTGAGGCAGGCACTCTGAAAGGAAAGACTCAAGATTTCTTTTAAGTTTTCTCTTTGCTTCTTCTCTCTCCAGCATTCTGAACTGCTCAATTTCTCAAAGGTTTGTCAAAATTTTTTCTTTTACCAGGTCTGCCTTCAGTGGCAGCAGCTGGTCAAATTCACCAGGCCTGCCCTCAGAAGCCCCTGGTCACCTCCAGCCTGCCATTTTGGTATCCAACTCCACACCAGTAACATTTGTGCAGGTCACTCTCCCACCATGACTCCTTGCCACCACCAACCAACTTTTCCATGGGACTTCAACCCAGCCTGGACACTTGGGCTCCTCTTTACCGGCCTGCCATTCTCATGTGTCTACCCCCTCTCTCTTTTTCTCATCTTTTTATCTCCTTTTTCTTGCTCCCCTTTCTCTCCTGAAAATCAGAGGTTCAAATTTCCCCTCACACACCCTCCTGGTGATTCATTTTCTCTTCCCCACCTGGCCTTGAAACAGTAGTCCCTGAGGGTGAGGGTTGGGGTGAAGGGTGCTAATTTTGCATGTTTACCAGGGCTATTCAAGATTTGTAACAAAGTAAAAGAAGGAAGTACCCTTATTCCTTTTGGGCCATTCTTAACTTCTATGTTTTTTAGACACAGCTAATGGCAGCAATGCCTAAATTTTATGAATAAATAACACCACCCATGTTGGGGTCACAGTTTCAGTATCATACACTGGGAGAGGATGATTCTGATACCAGGCCATTACCAGTATACATATTTGATAAAAGAGCTACTTTCCTGTCACTAGAGTCTTGCAAAATTTTAGAAAGCTAAATAGCACCTTGATAATGATAGGGGCACCTAGCTCTCGGTGCCATTGTCTCTTGTTTTAGGAATGCAAATGTTAAGAAGGACATGTTAGGCTTGAGAATGGTCTTGGTTAAAATATCCTTTCAGAAAGATGTAAGGTAATTTGATAACTCAGGAGCTGTTCCCAGAAAGCAAGAAACAAAATTGGGACATATAAGTATTGTTTGGGGACAAAGAAAGGAAATCAGCCATTTTTGGGGAGCAGCCATTTGGGATTCAGTCATTTTTGGTCAGGGACTTTGGAGGATAAAGATGAGACACATGAGTTTGTCTATGTGGCCAAAATCTGGGACCTGCAGCCTTTGCGGTGGGTCCAAGCTAGCAGCATGTGTGTTTAAAAAAAAAGCTGAGTAGATTGGAGATCTGAATTCTGTGTCAGAGTTTGTCTTACAAAGTTTAACTAAAATATTTCTGAAGAAGCCTGAGAAGAAAATGAACTTTGGTGGTTCTGAAGCTGGGAACCCAATATGGACCCAATTCCTTTCATTAAGAAAGGAAAGTGGGCATTGCTATCACCTGCATTGAAAGACACAGAGACTAAGACTAGCCTGAGACCAGATAAGGCCACTTCCCCATTTTACTGTAAAGTGATTATCTGGGCAGACTTGGTGATTATGCTAATAAAGGGTCCTGAGGAAAAAAGGAAGTACAGACCACCAAGGCTATGGCTGTGAATTGGGGGCCTCTGATTGATGAGGGGAGGGGAAGCAAAGAAAAGGATAAAAAAGAGAGGTAGGGGCCAAAAAGATATAGATAGGATTTTGGAGAGGAGTGCAGAGAGCAGATTGAGAGTGAAAGACTGGAAATTGGCATCAGGCACAAAAGTTTTTGGCCTCAGGAGAAGAACCCAGTAGCTGAATCCTTTGGAGCTTCCTCACTTCCCCAGCACTCGAGTTCCTGAGGATCTAGAGCTGTGTGAAGGCGGAGGAGAGGTGACTCTGGTGAAGTGTGGAGCCAAGGTGAAACTCGGATAGGCCTGGATTGGGGAAACCCACCTGAGACCCACTTGTGTTGGTTGGATTCATCTGGTATCAAATGGAGTGACAGAGGATCAGGAGTCAAGGACACAACCTGGCATTTTCAACCAGAAGTACCCTAAGACTGAGGTAAACCCCATGAAGCTCCTTGCACAGCAGAAGTGGGGCTCTATTCCATTTGGAACGCTTGTGAGGGTGTGGGCTCTTTTAGTTTGCTTTTCCCGTATCTGTAAATAAACCTCTATGTCTATCCTGGTTGCTAAGGTTTGATCTCTGAGTAGCTGCTGTGTGCAGGCAGAAGAACCCATAATAAAAAGGAATGGAAAAGGGGGTAGTGCCTAATCCCTGATAACAGTTCTGGTACTATGGAGTTTATTTCTAATACTTGGAGGAGGACAAGAAGAAGAGAGCATGGAGGAGTTGGAACATGCCAAAGAAGCATGCCAAAAGAAGGATGTGTGGAACATGCACTGATGAACTCTGACTGACTGGACATTGGTGGGATGATCAGGACTAAGAGACTGAGGGTTTTAGACAATCTGGGGGAAGGATTTTGGGCAATGTTGAGATAGGTTTTGGACAATGATGAAGTAATTGGAGTTTTTCTAATTGAAAGGTCAGATTGGGAGCTCTGGGAGCCTCCACCAGTAAGAGGATTATGGACACCCATAATCCTCCAGCTACAGCTGAAACTGCCTTCAACCTTGCCTGCAACCTTGCCTGAGAGACCTTCCCCATCACATTAGTAACCCACCTCCCTTCATATCCCTGCCCCTATAAGAGCAGACACCAACTCTATGTGGGTGTGACTTCACTAACCCCCCCCACCATAGGTAAGTGGACCTGGCCTGGGAACTCATGGCAATAAATTCTTCTCAATCCTACTTGGTGTGGCTCCTATCTCTCTCTTTCCTCACTGCTGTCCTTTCATATCCCTAACTCCTGTTTCCCTCCTTCCCCACTGCCCTTCCATATTGGTACCTCCTGTTTCCCTACTTTCTCACTGTCTTTCAGTTTCTATACCATAACCTCTACCAAGGAACCCATATATTTATCTACCCGAGTCTACTGCAAACCTCTATCATGCTCCCAAGACCCCTCTTATCCTCAGTTTTACTGTTTTCTATAGGTTTTAGTTTTTTGGTTTTGTTTTTGTTTATTTTGTCAGATTCTTTGTTTTCTTCCTCTGTATTCTACACGTGCGCAAACCCATCTGGTATTTGTTTTCTCATTTTGACTTTACTTCCACTTTAGCACAATCCCATTCATTATGTCCCCCCATTCATGTTATTGCAAACAGAAATAATGCATCTTTCTTTTATAGCTGAATAGTATTTGATTGCATGCACACACACACATACACACAACATATCTTGGTCCACTCATCTGCCCTTAGCCACTTAGGTTCTTTTCAGTACATGCTTATTGAAAATAGTGCTTCAGTAAACATGGGCATGGATATATTCCTTCTAGTGGATTTTGTATTCTTCTGGTATATATCTAGGAGTTGCTGCATTTCACCTTTAATATTTTGAAAAATCTCCATAATGCATACTGTTTAGCATAGAAGTTCAACCAGTTTACTCTACCCTCAACAGAGTATGAGTGTTCTTTTTCTTCTACATGCTCACTGGCATGAGTATTTTCTGGTGTTTGTCAGGTTAGCTAATCTCACAGGTGATTCAGGTTATCTCATTATGGTTTCAATTTGCATTTTCCTGATGATCACTATAATTGATGATCTACATGTTTTCATATCCTTGTTGACCATCAGTTTGTCTTCACTAGTTAAAAACTAATTAATGACAGACTGAGACCCACACTGAATTTTACTAGCCCAGGGAGAGTCAACTTGGCTGTGAAGAGCCCAAACCCCAGCAGCCAGAAGTGCCAGTGCTGCTGCATGGCACCAGCATAGACTAAGGAATCATGGACACTCATTACCCAAGAGCATAAAGACATCCCAGTCAAAAAGTTTATGCAACAAGCCCTAGTCACTCAGGACACTAAAAAATATTTAAGACCTATCAATCTAAAAAAGGAGAAACAATAAAAAAAGAAGACAGATAATAAAATGGAAACCACATCTACTCATCACATCCTCTCTCTGAAAAGGAATTTGTCCCCCCAAATAGCCAACAGAAACAAGATATAATTACCACAACAGCAAAAGCACAAAGGCAGAATTAACCACAACCAGGTAGGCTTCAACATGCCATCTAATACTAGAGCAATAGTTACTTGATATGGAGAGCAAACCCAAAGGGAAAACACAGGAAGAGGAAGAATAAAAATATTCAAGCAAGCCCTAAGAAAAATGACTCATCACCAAAGGATAAACAATCTGCAGAAACCAAAAAGGATGACATGGAAGAAATGCTTTATATGTCAGACAAATAATTCAGAATCAATGTGATAAAAGCACTCAAAGAGGCTAAAGAAGGGGGGCGAGGGAAAGCAAGAAGTTAAAAGCTTTCAACTAACTAAAAGAAGTACCAGAAAAAATATAGAAAAGAATGCAGCAAAATGAGCAATATCATTAATTAAGAGAAGAATGATACTGAAACCCTAAATAAGAAGCTGCAGAAGATACAGTATATAATAGAAGCAATAGAAGAGCTCAAAAATGCAGGGGAAAGCCAGAAATGCAGATTAGAAGAAATAGAAAATTGAATCAGAGGACACAGAAGTAGAGGATACAGATGTAGAAAGGATGAAGAAAGAGAAAAAGAGAGAAAAAAAGTAAGAAGACACAGAAAAAAAATCAGAGATCTGTCAGATACCCTAAAGAAAACAAATGTAAGAGTACTTGGAATCCCAGAAGAAGGAGAGAAAGACATAGGTTCTGAAAGACATTCTCTGAAATGGAGAATTTCCCAAATCTGAAGAGAGAAATGAAAATAGACATACAGGAAGCACCAAACTACTTTAATGAAAGAAGAAACACAGCAAGACACATCATAGTAAAACTTTCAAGAGACAAAGATAAAGAAAAAATTATGAGAATACCAAAGAGAGGAAACAGATAACCTACAAAGGAAAACTGATCAGACTAACCTCAGATTTCTCAGGAGACACTCTAAGAAGGAGAGAATGCCACATCTTCAAAACACTCCAAGACAAAGTGCCAAACAAGAATACTCTGCCCAGCAAAAGCTGTTCTTCCTTTATGAAGGAAAGATTAGAACATTCTCAGACAACTAAAGCCTCCAGAAATTTGCTAACACCAAATCTCCACTCCAGGAACTCCTGCAAGAAACCCTAAGATCAAAACCAGAAGAAGAATAAAAAGAACAAATGACAACAACAACAAAAAAGAAAAGTAAAGAAAGAAGAAACTAAAACAAAACCCCAAATGACCACCAGGAACCCAATATTGCAACCTCAAACATCAATAATTACTTTAAATGTCAATGGACTAAACTCATCAATCAAAAGAGACAGAGTTACAGACTGGATTAAAAGACATAGCCCAACATTCTGCTGCTTCAAGAAACACATCTGATCCCAAAAGATAAGCATAGATTGAAGGTAAAAGGATGAAAAACAATTCTACAAGCAAATGCTCCCCCCACCCTGAAAAAGCAGGGGTAGCCATTATTGTAGCAGACAAAGCAGATTTCAAAATAAAAAGTTACAACAGATATAGAAGGTCACTACCTAATGGTTCAAGGGTCAGCCAATCAAAAAACCATAATAATTATAAACATATACTCACCAAATGAAGGTGCACCAAGATTCATAAGGCAGCCACTAAGAGAATTGAAAACAAATATTGGTGAAAACACATATGTAGTAGGAGACTTTAACACCTCAATCTCAAAGGACAGATTAAAAAAAAACAAAAGCTACACAAGGACAAAAATAATCTTAAAAGAAGACCTAGACAAAATGGACCTAGTAGAGATCTACAGGACACTACAACCACAAGGAAAAGAATACACCTTTTTCTCAAATGTATGAATCATTCTCTAAAATTGACCACATATAGGCCACAAGGCAAACATGAATAGATACAAAAAGATTAAAATAATACCAATTTTTTTCTCAGACCATAAAGATATCAAACTACAAATTAACAATGAAATGCAAGCAGGAAGAAGATCAAACACTTGAAGACTGAGTAACATTCTACGAAGAATGTGTAATTGAAGAAATTAAAGAAGATATTAAAACTTACTTTGAAACAAATGATGAAGAAGACACAACATTCCAAAATGTCTGGGTTGCAGCAAAAGCATATCTAAGATGAATGTTCATAGCAATACAGGACCATATCAAAGACCAAGAAACTAACTAAAAACAATTTATTTTACCAACTCAAAATTTTTAGGAAAAAAGCAACAAAGAAACCCAAAACCCAGCAGAAGACAAGAAATAACAAATACAAATAAATAAATAAATAAATAAATAACCCACAAACCAAAGACTATCCAGAAGATCAACAAAACCATAGTAATGATGGTTCTTTGAAAAAAATAAATAAAATTTAAAAACTCTTGAAAATCTCACAAAGGAAAGAACAGAGAAAATTCAAATAAACACAATCACAAATGAAAGAGGAGAAATTACAACAGAGATAAAAGAAAGCCAAAGGATAATAAGAGATTACTATGAACAACTATATGGAAATAAATACAACAACATGGATGAGATGGACAGATTCTTAGAAAGATACAACTTTCCAAAATTAAACAAGGAAGATACAGAGAACTTAAATAAACCAATTACAATCAACAATTGAAGTAGTCATCTAAACTCTGCCTAAAAACAGAGCCCCAGACTTGATGCCTTTACAAATGAATTCTACCAGACATTCAAAGAAGAAATAATGCCTGCACTATTAAAGCTTTTCCAAAAATTTGAGAAGGAAGGAAAATTGCAAACACATTCTATGAAGCAAACATCACACTCATACCAAAACCAAATAAGGATAGCACCAAGAAAGAATACTATAGACCAATTTTCCTAATGAACACAGACACAAAAATTTTAAACAAAATCCTGGCAAATCAAATCCAACGAAGCATGTAAAACATCATTCACCATAACCAAGTGGAATTTATCCCAGGGGCACAAGGATGGCTCAACACTCGGAAATCAGTTAACATAATATACCACATCAACAAAGAAAAAAAACAAAAAGCACATGATCATATCAATAGATGCAAAGAAAGCATTCAACAAACCCAGTATCCATTCATGATAAAAGCCCTTGAAAAATTAGAGATTGAAGGCATTTACCTCAATATAAAAAAGCCATCTATGACAAACCTATGGTAAACATCATCCTAAGTGGGGAAAAATTGAAATCATTTTAATTAATATCTGGAACCAGGCAAAGATGCCCACTCTTCCCATTACTTTTTAACATTTTACTGTAAGTTCTAGCAAGGGCAATAAGGCAAAAGAAATACATAAAAGGGATACAAATAGGAAAAGAGGAACTGAAGCTATCATTTAAATGCTAATGATATGATTCTCAATATAGATAAACCAAAAAAAAAAATCCACAGAAAAATTACTTGAAATAACAGTTCAGTAAGGTAGCTGAATACAAAATCAACTCAGAAGTCAGTAGTTGGTAGCTTTTCTATAAGCAGAAAGTCAAATAGAAGAAGAAGAAACAAGAAAAACCATTCCATTTACCATCATACACACACACACACACACACACACACACACAAAAAAAAAAATACCTGGGAATAAATCTAACAAAACACATGAAAGAACTATACAAAGAAAACTTTAAAATGCTGCTAAAAGTGATAGAAGAAGACATAAGGAAATGGAAAGACATTCCCTGTTCATCGATTGGAAAAATTAATATCATCAGAATGGCCACTCTACCAAAAGCAATTCATAGATTCAGTGCAATCCCAATAAAAATCCAAAGACATTATTTAAAGAAAAAGAACAAAAGTTACAGAAATTTATATGGAATAATAAATATCAGAAAGCCTCCTGACCAGAAAAAAGAGAGAATGGAGGTATTACAATTCCAAGCTATACTACAAAGCCATAATAATTAAAACAGCTTGGTGCTGGTACAAAAACTGACAATTAGATCAATGGAACAGAATTGAGTGCCCAGAAATAAAACCACCCATACATAGTCAACTAATATTTGAAAAAAGAATGAAAAACTTACATTGGAACAAGGATGGCCTCTTCAATAAATGGTGCTGGGAAAAATTGGACTAAGGCATGCAAAAAAAAAAATGGACAAAGACAACTTTCACCATGTACAAAAAACTCAAAATGGATAAAAGACTTAGAACTCAGACCTGAAACCATAACATACATAGAGGAAAACTTGGGCAAAACCCTCCATGAATTAAAATTCAGAAATCCCTTTCTGGACACATATACAGATTGCACAAAAATGAAGGAAAACATAAACAGATGGGACTACATCAAAATAAAAAGTTTCTGTACGGCAAAAGAAAGAAAAAAAACAAAAAGCCCAACTGAATGGGAAAAAAGTTTTGCCATCCACAAGAGTGATGTGTTTAATAATGAATATCCACAAGGAACTCACACAACTAAACAAAAGCAAAACAAGAAGTCCAATCAAAAAATGGAGAGAACTAAAAAGACACTTCTCCAAAGAGGAAATACAAATGGCCACCAGGCACATGAAAAATTGTTCAACATCACTAGCAATAAGGGAAATGCAAATCAAAATGAGATACCACCTTACACCAGTAAGAATGGTCCATATTCATAGAACAGGCAACAAGTGCTGGTGAAGATGTGGAGAGAAAGGAACACTCTTACACTGCTGGTGGCAATGTAAACTGGTCCAACCCTATGGAAAGCTGTTTGGAAGATCCTCAAATTAATTAAAATTAACTACCATTTAACCCAGTAATTGCTCTCTTGGCAATCTACCCAAAGGAGACCCCAATGTCGGTACAAAGGGACACCTGTGCTCAGATGTTTACTGCAGCGCTATCTATAATTGAAAGGACTTGGAAGCAACCTACAGGCCCCAAAACAGATGACTGGATGAAGAAGATGTGGTATATATACAGAACGGATTATTATTCATCAATTAAAAATGACAAATGTATGATTTTTATGATAACATGGAATTACTTAGAAGAAATCATATTAGTAGAAACAAGTCAAAAAGAAAAAAGACAGAAACCAAATGGTTTCTCTAATATATGGGATATAAAAAAAAATAAATAAGCACAATCCTTGAGGAAAAGTCAAAGCACGCTAGTCAGCAAACTGAGTCAGAAAACTCAGAGGAGGGGTGAGTGGGGGGAATGGTCAGGAAGAGGGGGTTGGGTGAATCCCTGGAATTACAAAGATGTGAAATTTACATATAAATAAATTTAAAAACTTAAAATTGAAAAAAAAAAAAAACTAATTACTGACAAAGTTCCTACACTGAACTACTTTTGGTGAATCCATGGTTGGTTCACTTCAAAGAGCTAAGTCTTCTCTACTCAAACAACAAAGAGGCTGTTTCTCTCCAGAATTCACCAAATCCAGTATTTCTATTTATATCCAGTATTTCTTAAGTTACTGTCTCTTTGACAAAGAAACTCCCCTCTTCTTACCTATAGGATTCATGGTGTAAAGGTTGAAAAAAATATAGCATAGCTATGTAACTAGTTCACAATGGATCATTGACTGTTCCTACATTCAAAATACATTGAAAAACCACTATTTTCATAATAAAATTATGATATAACTTAGGTACTGCATAATGTAAAATGTCATGAGGTTATTGCATTAGTTACTATTCATCCCATTTTACATAAGGATTCAAGATTCTTCACTTCAGAAATATTAACATGTTTATTGAAATTATGCAGAGTTCCTTCTGGGGGGATTACATAGTACTTGGTATCTGTACATCTTGTTTTACGAACATTTCAAAAAGTTGTTTTCTTAGACTTTGAGTATGGTGCAAGAGATCTGTAAGTACATGCTGCATGATTCTATATCAGTTAGAATACAATGAAAATATTCAATATTCCACTAAATTAGGATACTGGGATTTAATTGGGGTAATAAAAAAATGACAGTGTTCAGTATTCACTGGCTCATATTACAGTCTTATATTTAAATTGATGATTAATACATGTGATAAATTTTAACTGTGGTGTTACTTGGTGTTTCAATGTGTTCCTTATTTAATCAAAATAATTTCCTTAGATATTTCTTGACTTTCAACTATATCTTCATACTGCACTTCTGATAAGATATCAAAATACATGAACATAAAAATTATCAATTTAATGAGAAATGAACATTACACAGTTTCTTTTTCTTTTTTCTTTTTAAATATTATTTATTTTGTTCTTTAGATCACAATCTCTGTAAGTGGTTTTTGGGATTCTCCCCCTCCTCCCTCTGGTCCCCCTTCCATTCTCTCAAACCGCACTCTTTGTTGTTTAATAGTTGTGCTAAGTACATTCATCTCTTTCTTTCCTGTGGCAGTGCCCTTTCACTGGGTGAGGGACTGTGTTGTTGCATCCAGGCGAGCCTTGCTGGTAGGTTTTCAGTCTTAAGATTTGCGTTGGGCGGCCAGTCTGTATTCATTTGTGATCTGTCCATGTTTCCTTGCTGCAGGCCATCTTCTCCAATCCTATCTCTGCTGCTTTTCTGCTTTACCTTATGACTCTGAGGTCAGATTTAGGGGGTCTCATCCCCAGCCAGTGTTGGTGAAGAAGTTTCTCTGTGAATACAGGCGTCTGTGAATGACCTTTGTAGATCATCTCCTCTGCTCAGTTTGCAGTTTTGATGTGGGGCCAATTATCCCATCTTTGGTCTTCCTTCCTCTCCTGTAGTGAGGGGAGGGGGCCTTGCTCTCCTAGAAGGCATCTCCAAAATGAGGTCCTGGGTCTTCCTGGTTCAGTGAGTTCATAGGTGTGCATTTTAACATTGTGTCTCAAGAGTTGTTTCTCTTGTCTCACACAGTTGTGCATCTGCTGTGTCCAGCTCATATTTGTGGGCTGAATTTTTGTGTGATCCCTCACTTGTTCTATGACGGGTTTGTGTTGCACATGTTCTTGATCCTCTGAAGTTTAGCTAGAATGAAATGGAAGGGGTTCCACTCCACCCCCTCACCCCATCCCACGCCCCCCCTCCCCCCCGCTTGCCTGTATGTGTGCAGGCCTGGATGCCTGAGCCTGTGCCCTTCCATGCTCCCCTTGGGCTAGAAGCAAAGGGTAACCCCCCACCCCGATCTGGGCTGCAGATGGCTGTCTGTGCAGCAGCTGTGCAGTCACCATACCCACCCACCCCATTCCTCCTCCAGGGCTCACCCAGCTCTGGGGCTTACCCAGGAACCTTAACCCCCTTTGCTCCCCACTGTCAAGGGAAATTGGATGGGTAGGGACCAGGGTGTGCAGGCAGCCCTCAGGTGGCTGCCTGCTGTTCACAGTTTATTTTTCTAAATCCTATTTCCTCCACACCTACTATGATGGATCTCAATTTCCTAAAAAAGAAACAGATTTTTTAACTGCTAAAATTTAGTAGATTTAGTGTAGAATTCTTACATTTGCTGTCACTATAAGTTACAAAAAAATCTATCCCATTTAAAAACATTATGTTCATAGTCAGTTTAGCATTTTTCCCTGTCTCTTTGCCATGTAGGCAAGAGGCTCAAGAGAAGTTTGCTTTTTCTACCCCTTCCTTCACTTTGATGGAGGAAATAAATGAATGTGTATTTTTATGTCATTATTTCCTTTTTCCTGCATTCTTAATATAGCTTCCAAAGAATATTTTATGGGAAAGATGGATAGAGTGGGAAAGACAGGGGTGAGTGTCTATTCATGAACTTGTCACTGATACCATCTGCTTTTCATGCCAGAAAAAGTCTCTGACTCTTGCTCCAAAATGACTGTGCTGTATTCCTGCTGGAAAAGGTTGGGGTGAGGGGTTGTATTGGGATAAATTCCTATGTTTCCTTTGAAGGAAACTTAAACATTTTTAGTGAAACTTCTCTCAAAACTTAGTTTCATTTACTTAGTCATAGTTACATTTAACCACAGGGCAGACTGAAAATACAAAATTTTAGCTTTATGGCAGTGTGCTCAGAAGCAAATGATACTCTCAGATATGATGGGTGAATATATTGAAAAATTATCATGTTAATGTGGACCTCATTTCTAACAGCAGTAATTAAGAAAATATTTGAGATTTTACTTTGAATTTTGTATGAACACCAAACAAATACATTGTTTTTACAATCCTAGGAAAGCTATAGTACCTAGTACTAGGAATTGATGGTTCCAATCTACTCAATATGTATAAGACTGTGACAAGAAAACTACTGAATTTTTTATAAAATATTTAAAAGGGAACATTAAAAGTTAGACATCATGTGTAGAAGTGGAACTATAAATTGTGTCTAAGAAATAAATAGTTGGGATGGGTTAACTTAATTTCAGGAAAGAAATAATTGAGACATGAGCACTATCATAAAATAACTGATAAATTATTACATAGATTTACTTTGATTTGTGTAGCTATGGAATGAATGAAGGAATAGTTACAATAAGAATTTTGATAGAAACACATGTTGTTCATGAATAGAGGTTGTTTTTGGTCTGTTGTCGTGTCTGGGTCAAAGTCACTGGAATGATGAGTTGTTCAGTTAATGGAATTTCCAAGAAGAGACTGAATGGTGATCATGCGAATGGTGATCTGGTATGTGGGTACAACAGAATTGTCTAGAGAATTGTACCACATATTTGACGCTAAAATTATATGGATAGAGCAGAAGGAACCCTGCTAATGGAAACAAGTCAGAAAGATAAAGAAAAAAAATATGGTCTTACTTATATGTAGGATGTAGGGAAAACAAAATAAAAAGAGAAAGTTAAAACTAACAAACTGCTAACAGAACTAAAGAATACAGCCAAAGAGGGTGAAAGAGGGAGATTGAGAAATCAAGGAACGATCAAGGTGATGGTTCATGGGTTATATGGTGGTGGGAGAGCCCAGGGTAAAAAGTTTATGTGTGTGTATGTACATATATAATACCAAATTTAAAAATTACATTAGTCATATTTTAAAATGACATGTAAATACTGGGTCAGAGTTTCTGAAACAGCAATAACCAGTGATTACCATCTTGAATTGCGTTTGTAGCAAACTGTTTCTGTGATAAAGGGTTTTACAGTCAAATGACTTGAAAGATCCTGCCAACTATTGGAAAGTAGCCTTAAACTTTGAGGATACTAATGAGCAGTGTGACCCTCAAAAGGGATTATGATATCTAGACTTTCCTAACCATATTTGACTATAGATCAAACTCCATATGTCTGTTTTGACAACTCCCAGAACTGATACTTCATAGAAGGCCATGTTAAAAATTCTCAAAGAATGCATTTTAATCTCTAAGAGTCATAAATGTACAACTTAATCCCAAAGGCACAAACTACTTCATTTACAATCAAATCTTACAAATCCTCAGTTGTGCTTTTGAGGAGTGATTAAGATTAGAAATTCAAAAATGAATACAGGGTAGAACTTCCCCATAATTTATATAAATGTTCCAAAATGTATCTTTTTTGATTTTTATATAAAATTTATTTCAAACATACTACTTTTTAGAGGGGTGCTTGATAACATAACATGCATCAAATAATTTAATTTGAATAATATATAATGTCTTTCCAATCTATTTAATATTGAATATGCACATAATACTTCTACTAAGATGTATGATAGTAAAGGTGACTTCCTGACTATGCCATTTGGGCAAATTCTGAATTGTGTCATTTGTTATTTATCAAGCATTGATTCACTAAAGAACTACTTTATTTCCTGTTGAACAAGAAAAGCTAAATTTAAGGCCAACTGTAATAAGGAAATCCACTGTATTAATGTGCAGGGAGAGATGACCAGAGTATCCAAGTGGTTGTTGGTATACAGTTGAATGTAAATCTTTCACTGGGAAGTGTTACTGAATCTTTCACAAAATTTGCCAGGACACAATAAGGCAATCTTTATAAAGTAAATGATTGAGAAATAGAGGACTTTACTGGGTTTAGTGGAGTGAGCCTTTTGTCAGAAAAAGGAACTTCAGCCCTGAAGAAAGCAAACTGAATAATTTAATTTAAAAAAAAAATGCTTTTCAGCAAGCACAACACTGAATTTTCAGCATTTCTGATATAAGCTATAATATTATCTCTGAAATCACTTCTTAAAACATCATTTTCTTGTAAAAGTAGTCATGCTATTATCCATTCCATAAATAGTACTTGAGCAATAAAATTAAGAAAGCATTAGAATTTAGTTTCTTTCTCTGAATTTTGCAAATAATGAGTTGTATAAGAAGCTCCAGAAAAGCACTTTAAGAACCTGATTTTTAATAATACTATTAAATGATAAAAACCTTGTGCTTTTTATCCTTGTCATTTATCATGTTCTATAAGGCAGAATGGTTCTGGTTTGTTAAACATTAATTAAAATCACAAATTTAGTGCTTGCTAGTATTGATGATACTGTAGCTGGTGAATTATTCATGATAACTAATAATAGTTTACTTGCTTGGTTTCTTCTGTTTATTATGTATGTAGTACACATTTAGAATTTGATCTTTCTCACATTAGAATCCACATTTACCTTTCAATCCTTTGCCATAGTGACTAATCTTTCTTGTTTAGAGAGCTCCTGAGTGAATTGATATGTAATCATAGCACTTAATGACACTCAATTCTGAGTTTAAGGTAATTTTTGCTAACATCAGTACATACCTTCCTATTATAATGACATAACAACTACATGGCAAGGGACTAGAGCTAGCAGTGCATTTGATGAAAATGGAATGGCATCCTTGCATTGAATATGTCCAACCAGTCCTTGAGAACCTACGACAAACACTAACTGAACTTAATTCAGCGTGGGTATTTCCTAAGAGTGTTTGTAAAGGGAGCATGAGTTCAAAGAGGCTGTGTGACTCTGTGAGACATCTTTTCTAGGTGGACAAATACTTAGTATTGAAGAGAATTCATGATATAGTAGTTTAGGATTAGTGGACATAATGAGAGAATGGTATTGAAGTTGGTAAATTGTTATTTGAAGTGATGTTTTTTCAGGTGAGGAGATTCTTTGCTTCCATAAATTGATCTTTAGTTCTGAAGCAGGTAGTGTGATAATTTATTTGGTTTACACTCTTATCTTTCCCAGCAAAACTCTAAGTCACATTGACACAGATGGTCTCAGTGATGAAAACCAACTCAAGAAACAAATAACTGTTTACTATCTTTGTAGAGCTTATGTTTTGCTGAGTCTAAAAAATCTACTACCATCATTGCTTGGCTCAAAAATTATAGTATAATTATCCTGATCACCTCATGATATTTGAAATGATGTTTTCACGCCTAACATTGAAGATCAACATCACTGTTAATGATTGTTTTATTCATTTAGATACTCAAAGAAATCTCTTAGTGGTTTATGATGCAGGCATTCTACTCTTTTCTGTGAAGACAAATCATACCAACATAATAGAGTTCCCATTTTCGCAGCACTGGTACCTATACATGATATCCCCATTCTTCGTGTTCAGTCACTGACACACAATGTGAGACTCTAATTTAAAACAAGACCCATATTTGTGCTTCAAAGGTCATTTAAATCAGTGTATGAGATGCTTGATTTGTAGCCTTCCTTATTCTATCTTTTATTTTCTTCTTGGTTTTTATCTTAGACTCTCAGATCTATGCCTTTTAGCATACAGTTCTGTTGACTACTGATACTAGTTTCCTCCTTCAACTCTGTTTTCAGATATAAGTCACTATTTGGATTTTCCATAAATCAGAGATCTACCAGGAAAGATTCACCTGTTGCCTATATTGTTATTTTTGGCACTCAGAGTTCTCCATTACTGGACATCATTAAGCTTCAGTCATCTTTGATGAAGTCATCCTGTAGCTTGGATTAACTCTCCCCAAATTATATCTTGGAGTTATTGAACAGACTGTGTCTTTGACTTAGTTGATTTATCACAATATTTAATGTTTCATTTTTAGACATTTCCCTTTACAGTAGTCCTGACCCAGCACACCGCTGCCTATCCTGGTCTGAGATCACCAACTACATTCAGAAAAAAAAACAAGGTAAAAGTGACCATAAGGCTTAGGTATTGATATCGGGTGACAAAAACAGACAAAATGGGGTGCTTAAACAAAGCTTACAAAAGAGAGCAGCTGGCCCTTTAAAGCCAGTTACATACCAGTTTCTTCCCAGCCCACACATGAAGTAACACGACCACATAAACTTTGAGAGGCAAAAACAAATTTACTAATAAAAGACAAATGAAACAAGAGTTGCTAAGGGGTACAAGGGAACCCCTTTTGGTAATCTTACCACACAGTTCAGTCTCTAGTCCCAAGTGCACACACTTACATCAGCCACGTGCATTTACAAAATGGCGGCTGCCCCACCTTAAGCTAGATGAAGAAGTTAAGATGGCATCACCCCCCCCCCTTTTTTTTTTTCAGAAGACAGTTTCACTCCCTCCAAGCCAGAAGAATCTAATAGGGTGTTGACAATCCTTCTTCAAAAGCAAGTGATTTAAATCTAACAAGGAAAATCAGGATGGTGTTGTCAATTTTTTTCCAAAAGGCATTGCTCCAGAATTTTTTTAGCTCCAACTCCAAAGTGGCCCGGCATCAGCAAAACTCACTTCAATACAGCATCACAGCAAGCACTTAGACATCTCACGTTGAAAACAGCAACACAGCAAACTCTCCTCAGTTTTCCAGAAGATTTTTAAGCTTTGCAGTTTTAAAACTAAACCAAGTTTTAAAGTACCAAGTTGTTAAGATAGCTAACACAGGTAACACGTTTCTCCAACATGCTTTCCTGGGCTACTCACAGGCCCAAGCTGGGAATGGAAGCCCACAGCTTGGCTTCCTTCCCTGCCCTGTTGCTCAACATGGCAGCGGCAGCTCTGAGGCCTCCAGCCTCCCTGCTTATTCTCTGTTACCTTTTTCTTGTTTGTCCCCCCTTCTTTCTTCCCTACTGTTCTCTTCTGTTTCTTTCTCTGTCCTTTTCTCTGGCCCCTCCCTGATCCTTTAATCCTCTTTTTACTTGAAAAGATTTTACTTCCCTTCTCCAAGTTTCCACCCACCAATACTAGCAATAGCTATTTTAATGTATCAGCACCAGTACTGAGGGCCACAGGCCTTAACAGTAGCTTAAAAAAAAATAAATAGTAGGAACAATACACTTTTTTTTTGTAATCAGACAAGCTGAAATCCCTAATTGCCTAGTAAAATATTGTTTAAGTAGTGTTTCTACCTTGATTAATAAAGTTCTTTAAACGATTTTGTAATATTTTTCCCCACTTATCTTTCTCTGAATTGTGATAGCTATGTGTCCATGACAACTGTGAAAAACTAAGAAAACGAAACAAACAAAAAATCACTTTAGAGGGTAGTAGCATATTAGAAACAGTTAATGTCCATCTTTTAAAAGTAGTTCTGCTTTGATATGTGATCAAGTGATATCTTCAAGTGGGAATTTATGCTTTTGAATTTATTTATCAAAGACTGCCTGTCTATTTTAAGCGAGATCAGAAACACATTTGGACTGAACATAGTGTGTTTATTTACACAGTTCTCCTTTTGGTAAATCTTCTATAATCTTAAATCACCAAATTTATTCTCTTCCTCTCATGCCAACCAATTCAGTCAAAGCCATACAGTTATTTTTCAACTGGTATCCACTGATGTTTAGGGCTGAGCTTAAACACTGTTATGGAAATTTGGGAAGTGCAAATATGGAGTATTGCGTCAACGGGCTTCTAAAATTGATTTTACATGTCTATAAAGAAGAATATCTGTAGTTTGCATAGATTCTGTCCTCAATATGTTCCTTAAATATTTCAAACCCCTGATCTATTAATTTGCTAGAATTTTACGTCTCACAGGCATATACTATAGAAGTTAGAGCTTGAGAATTCATCCTTTCTTTCATTTTTGTTCCCTTTGTTATGATTCTACAATTTTGTTTCTTGAAATCAGGGAGTAAATTAAAATTGCCTTTTATAGCCCCTATAGCAAATATCTCAATGTAAAAGCATATACTTCATTGGTCGTTCTTCACTGAATCTGTAACTGATCGAATGTTTATTGAATTAAATAGCAGTTTAAACTGTTCACTTTATTATACAAGAGCACCAGGCATTTCCAGGAATGGAGATGAGTGTTATACCAAAAGTAAAGGGACAAGTTCACAGTTGTGATTGTCTCTTGCTAAATAAAGCAGTTAGCTATAATACAGCAATTCTCGACTCTTAGTTATTCACATCCAAAGGGTATTCAGTATTATTTCTTGAATAGAAAAGTCACCGTTTCAGGAATCAAAATTCACCACATAATTTAAAAATGTGTTCTCAGAATCTTCAAAGACATATGCTGCATTTATTACATGCATAAAACACATTGAAATCATTTTATAAATTACATCATTGAATTGAATATCTTTAAACTTAAATTATAAAATGTTGTAAACACTGGGTTAACAAATAGCACAAAAGAATAGGGCAAATTTTATTGTTGGCAAGAAATTCTGGTATGTAAATATTATATACCAGTAATAAAATAATTATTTTTAAATGGGAACTATTACATTTAAAAAATATATAAAGTACCATAAAAACATACTTACTTTGCAATATAAACTGTGGATTTGGATTATGATGCTTTATCAGCATAGGCTCAAAACACTGATTATTGTGTTTTCTCTTCTCAAATAAGATTATGGCTTGAAGATGAGTACTCAATTTATGCATTGCTACATTTTATCATATTTGAATACAAAGATATTATTTGTGAGATAGTAAATATCAATGAAAGTGTCAATGATCAGTTATCATCCTCATTGACAATGTACCTTTCCTCTAGAAGCACATTTTAAACTCAAATTGTACAATATAAACTTTGTATTTATTTTTTCCCATGTAATTTCTTCATCTATTATCTTAAAATTAAAATCTGTTAGGTATGCTATTATCTCCTTGTGAACTGATGCAGGTTTCAACACATAAATAACATTGAGCATCTTGATGATCCTAAATGTTAATGCTGAGTTGTCTTGTCTTCTTTGATTTGTCTAAATTGGCATTTTAAAGTTGTTTCTGAAATTTTGCACATTTCAAAGTTCAAAATTTAACCCCCAAACTACTTCTGATTTCATTTAATAGAAAGTAGTTTAGTTGATCAGAGCAAAAGTTTTGACAATGTTTCCAATTTTATCTTTCACACTTCTCATTAATTTGTTTGGATGTATATACTTGGTCCAAATAGAATGTATGCAAGGTCTGAATATTTTGCAACAACCCCCTGCAAATGTGTTCATTTAAGTCACCTTTTTTCTTGACTTATTTATCATATCATAGGAACCTGATTTTTCTTTTTTCTACAATTGCTTTTTATGCAGGGAACTCATAAGAAATTTGTAATATTATTGTTTTAGTTTTATAGCATGCTTGAAAAGTTAATACTCTGACCATACCCATTATAAAGAGAAAATTAAGGAAGACTAAGTTACTTGTTTAGTATTTTATAACAAGAAAGTGGCAGAACCGGTAATTTTAGAAGACTTGGGTAATAGAGGACAGTGTTATTTTGATATTATATATTGGTTATTAAATGGATCACATCTCATCTGTAGCAGAACTATTATGTGGAGATTTTTCACAAAAATGAGAAAATTTATATCAGAATTTAATATAACTTCAATGCCCAAACTGTATAATCTGCAAGTTTTAAAAACAATTAAATTATGTTTCAGAATCTTTATAATATAATGAATTTTTTTAAAATAATCTACAGTAAACTATTTGTGAAATACAGGAAAGTATTATACTGAATTTATTTTGGTCAGGATTCTATTCACATTATTACTCTACATAGAACACATCAGATTATGCTACATCTATCTATCTATCTGTCTGTCTGTCTGTCTGTCTGTCTGTCTGTCTGTCTGTCTGTCTACCTACCTACCTACCTACCTACCTACCTACCTACCTACCTACCTACCTATATGTGAGGAACCACAGTATCTGGGCAAGATCTGGGTTGTGAATAAGGCGCACTTAACTCACATCTTCTCTGGCTTTAAAATTTAAAAGACAGTTTAACCTAGTTCTTCCTGGTAAATGATACCTTCCTTATTCCATGCTGACTTTGCTAAGGGACATTTTACTAAGAGATATTTCCATAAGTTAATGGTGTCCTTGGTAGGTGATAGTATATACTGCTCCTGGCTCCAACATGCCACAGGATCCTGATTTTTACCCCAGTCTGTTTGCCACATTGTATCCTTAATTTCACAATGTATCTAAGGTCCCAAGGAGCACAATAAAATCTCTGTTAGCTTCATGCTTACTTTCAACCCATTTTCTGTCAATTCCTTTCTTCTTTTCCTCTTCAACTGGTCTCCCAATATATCAGTGCATTTTCAAAGAAAAAAAAATGAAATCACATGACCGATGAATTTAACTCCAGACAGAGTATGATTCCTTTTACTGCTTGAACTTGTATTTATAATTATTTGTAGGAAATATATATGCTTGCTACTGAAAATTTAATTGGAAAAACAGAGGACTGGAATGAATATTATAGATTTTAAAAATTAAGTATTTTTTTTTCTCACTCTGAAGAAGAACAGATTTTTAGTTCGAAAATCCTAATGAATAGACTAGAAAACTTATCAGGTAAATAATTGGCTTTATATGATTGAACTTTCCAAGAGACAGTCAATCTGTTTATTGCAAAGATTAAACCTAAAATGATACAATATGTAAATGTTCAAGAGAAAGCAAAGAAACATGAGCTGAATAGGAAAAAAAAAATTCTGTGTATTCCAGAAAAGCCTATTTGAAAGACTCAGGATGTGTTTTATAATTTCTGTGTGCACATTTTATACCCCATTATACCTAATCAAGTTGCACCATCCTCAACTGAAATACTATCCAGGCATTTCTACTGATAGATGGAAATTTGGGAAATAACTGAGTTGAAATGCTTTAACCAGAGAGTTGGAAGGATTCATTGTTTAAAAAGTGAATTATAAAATACTATCTTGTGTTTTAGGCTATGAAACAGATTCTTTTTTATTCTGGAGATCTGTAAACTCAAACTAAAATAATCATCTTCATATGCTACTACCCATATTCAATAGTTAAAATGAAAACGACTCTATGTGTTTGCATTGTTTTGTTTCTGTTTCTCTACTCTCATATAAATGCAGGATACATTGGCAATAAGAAAATAATGACATTATTCTTTTAAATGAGTATGTGATATCTGGCCTATGCTTAGGAACATACTTTTTGTTTGTTTGTTTAACATTGCCAGTTAACTGCTCAGGCTATTGGTAGTGTGTATTCTAACTCAATGAAAAGTAAAGTCTTCAGACACATCACTGAGAAATCATGCTAAATACAATTGTGTGTTATTTGTTAAGTTTGTTTGTGGAGTTCTTTTCCATTATCAATATAAAGGTGTATTCATTTATTTTCCAGTTTGTTCCATATAATAAGTGATAAGTATGAGTAAATATTAGTAACAGGAGATACTTCCATGCCTTCTGTATTAAAATTCTCAGGCTGTCTTAGGATTTTTTTTAACTCTGTCTCAAACAGAAAGAAGTATTTAAGAAATTATTTTTAAAGTGAAACTCACCCAGTAATTTTCAAGAGAAGACACAGAGTAACAAAATAACACTGTAGTCACTCAAAGTTACATTTCTCCAAGGTAGAAGACATGCCTTTGGTGAAAGACTTTGCAAAAATATAATCAAATGAAAAATCAACTAGAATTTCAGGTTCATAGAGTATAAGTATGCAACAGTGGCATTAGTCTCAAAAGCACAGAAGCTGTGGGTTTGAGGCAGGTTAGAATCTGGGGCAATCACTTGTTGTGATTGTTCAGATTGCAGCTTGTGTTGCACCAACCATAGATACATGAGTTAAATGATCTGTGGCCCTGAAATCACACCCCTGCCAACATCAGGAACGACTGGAATCTAGTGAGTCTTTGGCATGCATTAGTACGTGATCAGGTTTCTAAACTCCTAAAGGAGAAAAATGGTACAATTATTTTATTGGTTTGAAAAATAAAGATAGTGGGGGCAATGTAAGCAATTGAGGAACCAACATTGATATTGGCATATGTATTTGAAAAATGATATGACTCTGATAAAATAAAAGAGCAAGTCAAAATATTAGCAAGTAATATGTGTGAGTGTCTAATTTGGCCAAGCATTAGGTCTGCTTAATCATCAGTTAAAAGTATGTGCTTTGACAGTTTAGATATTAAGCTGATCTAAATTGCCCCCACCTTGCCAGCTTTGACAGTTTAGTATGCTACCAATTCAAAAAACTTCATGTCATTGTGATTATGACTTTCCAACTTGTCATCCTTGAAGTCTGGTTAGTTTATAGCATGGATGTCCACAAAGAGCACTTCCTGACATGTGTTCTTGTGATAGAATACACTGGAGAACTAGCATCATAAAAATAAGAATAGACATTGTCCTCTTGTAATATAAATGCTATCAGTATTTCTTCAAATTACCTTATGGTGAATGGAAGCAAGAAAATCTGTAAGTACATTTAGAAGTGAAATACAGAACAACAGTCATTAGGAAATGCTGCCTTTGAGAAAGAGTGAGATAAGTACCCCTAAGCAGATAGTGACAGGTAAAATTGTAAACATTGGAATTTTCTGGTGGGCTTAAGACAAAGAACAATTCAAGATTATCAAATGACAGTGTATTTATAGAGACATGTTGTTCTGGTGACAAGAGATTTACGATTCTGTCTTTGAATTAGAAATTATGCTAAGCAAAAAAGTAATAATTCAGAATAACTTGCGATATTTTATAGCAATTTATATTCTTTATATCCTTTTTGTCTTCTAGGTTATTTAATTCACCCACCTATCAATGTTTTGTAATAAAACTAGAGATAAATCATGATACATATATATTGATACAGTGATAAATGAAATGACTCAAAGTCAATATCTTCAGTTGTATAAGTAACTACTGCTATTTTTAAGGCTAAAAGAGGTATCAGAAAAGAAAATTTTATTGCTATATCTTGCTTAGAATTTTACAAATCAGTTAAACAGCAATAAACTTGGCCTTCTCTACTTCATTGTATACTTCTCTTCACATTTAAGCTTGATAAATGTTATTTGCTATTGGAAGAAAAGTAAATATTAAGTTATTGTTGTTAAAACATAAAATATAATTTGTTGAAAATTAAGGTCCTTAAAGGAAGATGTTGTATTGTGTTTTTTAATATTATTTTTCCCCAAGAAGCGTACACTCTTCCAGTACAGAAATTTCCCCACTATTTTTGATAGTGAACACATAAGAGATTAAGGGATTCACTGTTTTATAAGGAAGTTCATTTCCTTATTGGATAGATCTAAGAGGGATAAACACAATTTCATGTCCTTAAAGGATTGACTCTCTTTGATAATATTTTATTCATTTTGCTGTCATTACTGAAGTATAAATGGTAGGATATTTTCCTTCACTCTTTATAACTAAGTTTCAAAATTACATGTGGCTTTTCTTAATTCAAGATTCTAGTGATAACACAGTTTTTATCATGGGTGTTAAATCAGCCTCCTTCATTGGCCACTGAAGTCACCCTTCATGTATCATTTTCCAGTTCACACTTCAGTTTTCTATGTTGAAAATGAGAATAATTAATGATCATTTGTATCATAGAGATGTTATTTAGTTTAAATTATATTAATGTGACTTAATGAGACCCTTGCTAAAAAGATGAGCTTAATCAATACTAAGTTCTATGATTGTAATTGAGTTCACATTTCTCTAGTAATATCTATACAAATCTTTTTAATAATTACTTATATAAAAACAGGTCTAACATTGAATTCTTTTTGTATCATTTGTCTTAGTAAAATAGACTTAAATGTTTTTGACTTTTTTAGCACAATAAAGACAATGTGAATTGTTGTTATTTGTCTTTAGGTGATATTTCTGAACAATACCTTTTAACTACAGTTTTATTTTTTCATAGTACCTTTGAATAAACTGACTGGTGTGTATTCAATGTGGAATTAGCATCAAGCATTTAACTTCTAGGATTTATGCCATTGTAGCTGTATGATATTATGATATATATATATATATATATATATATATATATATACACACATACATACACATATATACATATATATGCATATATATGACCCCAGCCTCTGCTGGTCTCCCTTCTCATAAGGATGAATGTTAGTTGACATGAATGAGATCAAATGTTGTAATCTCCCTGAACAGATACATTGAAAATTTTTAACATTTTACCTATTATTATTTTTATTTTATTATGAGATATTTCATCAATATATAAAACTTCATGAAGCTTGTTCAGTAAAATTTTACTTCTAAAAAGTGAAAATTTCAAAATCAAATGTTAGCTTAAACCTCTAATCTTTGAATAATCTTATAATTTATCAACATTTATTTATCCTTCTGACTAATTACCTCAAAATTTGGTTTCTTTATTCTTTTTCTGATTGTATTATTCTATAGAATCATCTAGCGATGAAGGTGTCCTCCTCCCACCATATTAACATTTTCTACTCAAGGACTGATTGCAACATTATGCAAAGTAGAGCTCACCAAAAATAATTGAAAGATAGTCTTAAACAATTTATCCCAAATCACTCCAGATGTGGGAAACTGCCTTTGATATGCCAAATGCATGGTTTTGAATGTCCTATTAATCTATATTTAGTGGGTTGATGAGCTATATTATACTATAAATTGTG
>PVHY01003335.1:56339-109750 GCA_004024945.1 Uropsilus gracilis | reverse complement strand
GGTTCCACGGACAAAAATAGCGAGACCTAGTCTCCAAAAAAAAAAAATAATGATTTTGGGTAATTTTTCATGTGCTAGTCTGTCATTACATTTTTTGGTGAAATATCTGATCAAGTTTTCTGCCCATTTTTTAAAGGGTTTTTTTAGTCACTGTATTTTTGAATTATAGGAATTCTTATATTCTGGATATAACTCATTATCAGATATGTATTCTCAATTTTCTATGCTTGTTTTGTCTTTTCATTTTCTTGTTTTGTCATTTCGCCTTTTATTATTATTGTCTTTTGAAGAAAAAAGGTCATAATCTTCATGAAATAAATTGTTCACATAGTTTTTCTTTTCTAGGTGATAGATTTTGTGTCTCAAGAAATTTCTAAGCCAACATTTAAATAAAAAACTTTTCAATTTTCTTGTAGGAGTTTCCTAATTTTAGTTTTTGTAGTTTAGATCTAATTTTATTCTTGCAATTCATTTCAAATTATTTTTTATATATGCTGTAAGAGAACTGAAGGTTTTATTTTTGCATATGATTATCTAATTGTTATAGTGCCATTTATAGCAAAGATTATATATTTCTATTTAAATTACCTTGGCACTTTTGCCAAAATTAACTGACTATATATATTCAGAGGGTCAGTATTCCTTGACTTTACATCCAGTTCTTTATGCTGCTATCACACAGCATTATTATTCAAAGTGCTTAAATTTGAAATTAAGTATCAGATCCTTCAACTTCTTCCCCTTCGAAATTGTTTTCACTGCTTAAGGGTGTCTGCTTTTCTATATGTATTTTAGAATATACTTGGCAGATCTGCAGTTAAAAATAACCTGTTTGGATTTTTGTTAGGATTGCATTGTACTTAGAATACAATCTGAGAATTGTCATTAAGTATTTCAGTCCATGATCATGGTTTACAATTCTATTATTTGAGATTTTCTTTATTTCAGCACTATTTTGTAGTAAACAAATATAGTTTCATGAGCACAGATTTATTCTTAAGTATTTTATATTTTTCAATTGTATGATATTTCAAAACAAATTGGTTTCCAGTTTTTTTCACTGGTGGTATACAGCAGTATATATGTATTTTGTATACTGACCTTACATCTTATGACTTTGCTGAACCTCACTTATAGTGTTTTTTTATATACCTTGCAGTTATATCAACTGTGAATAAGGGCAATTTCATTTCCTCTTTCTGAAAAACATGCCTTTTATTTCTCTCCCTGAGTTCATTGTATGATTAAGAACTCCAGTACCGTTTTGAACAGGAATGATGAAAATGGATATTCTTATGTGGTTCCTGACTTAAAGAAGTCACAAGCACAATGTCAACTATAGATTTTATTTAGATTCCTTTTACCAGGTCAAAGAGCTTCTCTTCTTTTTCTAGTTTCTTGAGAACTTTTATCATGACAATATGGAGAAGGTATTTTTTTCCTTGTTAAAGGAAATTATATTAATTTTTGAATGTTGTATTCCTGGGGTAAATCTCACTTAGGTATGATCTATTGCCTTTTTACAATACTGAACTCAGTTGGCTAATATATTTTCACATTTTTAAAGTTTTTAAATGTTTTCCAGATTTTTTGATTGTAGTAAAATATATATAACATAAAACTTAGCATACTATTTCTAAATGTATAGCTTAGTGGCACATTCACTAAGTACATTTACATAGTTGTGCAACCAGCACCACCATTTCCAGAACTCTGTCATCAATCCAAACTAAAACTCTTTACGTGCTGCACACTTAACTGTCTCCTGTTTTAGCCCCTGGAAATCTCTATTGTATTTTCTTTGCTGTTGTTGTAGATTTGATAATCTCTAGGTATCTCATTTAAATAGAATTATATGAGATGTGCCCATCTAATTGTGGGTTTACATCATTCAGTATGCTTTCAAGACTTAACCCTTGAGAACATGGCTCAGACTTTCCTTCATTTTTAAGGATGACTGAAAACCCATTATATGCTTATTCCACATTTTATGTGTCCATTCATTTATAATGGGTATTTGATTTTTTTTTCCTTTTGGTTATCTGAAAAAGGCTACTAGGAACATTGACTCTAGCCTTTGCTTTCAATTCTTTTAGGTATATAGACAGATGTAATTGCTAAAGCATATGGTAAACCTGTATACAATTGTTCAAAGAATCCCATGCTGCTTGTTTTACTGGTTGTGCCATTTTATATTCTCCCTAGCTATGTACAAGCATTCAAAATTTCCACATCCTCATCTACATTTGTAGGTGAGGTTTTTTGTTTGTTTAGTAATAGCCATCCATTGGGTGTAATGTGGTGTTCATGGCTTTTTGAATCTCTGGATATAAGACATAGTGAGCTATGTTTCCAGTTGTTAAATAAATATATTTAGGTATCTTGGATAAAAAGAAAACAAAGTGAAAAATCATACAGCCCCAGGCTTTCATGGCTATGGTAATGAGTGTATAGTACAACAGAGAATCCTGGAGAAAGAGCAAATTTTGAAGGGCAAAGGATTCATTCAAAATACTGATTTAGTGTTGGAAATTTTAAACTCAAAAGGACTTTGGGTCATCCTAGTAGAAATATGTAGCTAGCAATTTAAAAAACATGGCTGAAGCTGAGAGAATAAGGACCACAGAGATGGAATGGTTGGTAACATCCATTTTATTGAATGTTATTGGCATTTATTGAAATACCAGCTATGTGTATGGAATGCTGGTCTAGCTGCAGTAACTGAATTCACAAAAATGTGGTTCTTCCTAGAGAGAGAATGAAAGCTGAGAAAATGACTAAAAAACCTTGAGAAACAAAATTTTAAGGATTTGAGAGAAAAGAAACAGCCTTACAACAGAACTAGATTAACAGGCAGCACTCAAAAAATAACATTTATTGTACAAGGTATGAGCATTCTTTTTGCTAACATAAATATTTCAAATCTGACATCCTAAATTAATCAGTTCAGTTTCTATTTCTGTTGTGAAATGAAGATTAAGATCTAAAAATTATCTCTGAAAAGTTTATTGCCATTTTAACTCAAAAATGGAACACACTGGGACAAAATAAAACCCTGAACAACCAATTGAGAATTTAAAAATATTTATTCTAAAACTCAGAGTAACATTATGTTTACTCAAATATATTCCTGTTTGTTACCAGATATTTTCAGCAAGCGCATCTTTAAAAATCTTCACTTGCTTTTATCAAACCTTAAAAGTGGCTCCTGCTGCTGTTGACAATCACAGCAGCCTGTTGGGGGGTAAAGTATGGGGAGAAAAAAATCATGTATTCCTCAAAGTTCAGACATAATAAAATACTTGGGTGGGTAAAAATGTGCACTTCTATCATTGAAAGCCAAATTTATGATATAGTTCTCATGCTCTAAAATGAAGAATAAAAGAAACCTAGCACATAGTTGTTAACTATTAACCAGTCAAATATTTTGTAGTATTTAAAGCTATTATATTATAGATTTTTGTGGAATAGCTATAAAACTCATTTATTAAGCTTATAATGATTACATATATTTAAAATATACATGATCTTATGGAAATGCAATTAAGCACTTTATATGGTAAAGAATTTTATGAAATTACTGTTGCTAAACCAATGCAGTTATTTTGAAGATAAAAGAAAACATCTTGTGACTTAATGATATGTTTCTCTTCACTCCAAAAAAATATTTGAACTCAACAAATACCTTTTAGTGTTTGCTATTTGAAGGTTATAAAGGACACAGAGATATAGTACATGGTCCTAGATTTCAAACAGTTCATTCTGTTTAGGGGACTCAGACATTCATCCAGACAGACAGACTTCCCTAGTGGGAGAAGCAATGGGAGTGCAGAGATATTTTTGAAGACTTCAGAAATCAAGTGATATGTGATCATTCTAACTATTAGAGTGGTATTCGACTAGTGAAAATGAAGCTGAATGTGTAATGAGAAGGTTAGATAAAGAGATCAGCTAAGTGTAAAGTATATTTGGAAAAATATATGGAGCAACATATAAGAAGGTAGAGTGCAGACCTGTAGTGACATGCAAAGTTTGCAAAATTGGGTTAGAGTCAAATTAAAAAGATCTTGATATAGTATTATTTTTATTTTATTGTGTATGTATAAAGTTATTACAATTTTGAGATGACAAACAAACCCAGAGTTGCCCGAAGAAAGATGATTCTGCTAATGTAAAGGATGGATCTCCAGGCAAGACGGGCCAACCATGTAAGCTTGTATTATATATTAATGTATGAATGGGCCTTTCCCAATCTTGCAATTTGAGAAATAATTTCAATCTAGGAAAGATGAATATCAGTAATTTTTTAAATCCTATTTTTCACATATCGATACAATGGCTCCCTCTGTATATGCAAGTTAAGATTCTAGAGTTCAGGGGGCACAGGGATGGTTCAACATCCGAAAATCAATCAACATGATCTATCACATCAACAAAGAGAAAAACAAAAACATATGATCATATCAATAGATGTGGAAAAAGCATTTAGTAAAGCATTCAGTAAAGGTTATCATGATGAAAGCCCTGGAAAAAATTGGTATAAAAGTAACATACCTCAACATAATAAAAGCTATATACAACAGACCCACAGCAAATACCATCTTCAATGGGGAAAAACTGAGTCATTTCAAGTAAGGTCTGGAACCAGGCAAGGATGCCCACTCTCTCCAGTCCTTTTCAACATAGTTCTGGAAGTCCGAACTAGGGCAATAAGGCAAGAGAAAGACATAAAAGGAATCTGAATAGGGAAAGAAGAAATAAAGCTATCATTATATGTGGATGATATGATACTCTATGTAGAGAATCCAGAAAAATTGACAGAAAAGACGATTGAAATAATAAACCAATTCAGTAAGGTAGCTGGATACAAAATAACAAAAATCAACAGCAGTCATATATGCAAAGACTCAATCAGAAGAAGAAATAAAAAAAAACACCCCATTTACCAGTGCATCAAAGCAAATCAAATACTTGGGAATAACCTAACAAAGGAAGTAAAAGACCTATACAAAGAAAACTATAAAACATTCTTAAAAGAAATAGAAGATGATGTTAAAAAATGGAAAGATATCCCCTGTTCATGGATTGGAAGAATCAACATTATCAAAATAGCCATACTACCAAAGGCAATCTACAGATTCAATGCAATTCCAATAAAGATTCCAATGATATATTTTAAAGATATAGAACAAAAATTACTGAAATTCATATGGAACAACAAAACAGAAGAGAGAATGGAGGTATTACTATTCCTTCAAATTATACTACAAAGCCATAATACTTAAAACAGCATGGTACTGGTACAAAAAACAGACAAACAGACCAATGGATCAGAATTGAATACCATAAATAAAACCATATATAGATAGATAGATAGATAGATAGATATATGATCAACTAATCTTTGACAAAGGGGCAAAAAACATACAAGGATATGCCTCTTCAGTAAATGGTGCTGGGAACAAGGATAGCCTCTTCAGTAAATGTTGCTGGGAAAACTGGGTCAAAACGTAAAAAAATGGACCAGGACAACACCCTCACACTCTGTACATAAGTTAAGTCAAAATGGTTAAAGGAGCTGGAGGTGAGACCTGCAACCATAAAACACATAGACAAAAACCTGGGCAAAACCCTTCATGAATTTCACCTCAGAAATTCATTTTGGGAAAAAACTATGGCTGGCAAAAAGATGAAGGAGAACATAAACAGCTGGGACTATATCAAACTAAAAAGTTTCTGTATAGCAAAAGAGACAATAAACAAAACAAAAAGAAACTCAACCGACTGGGAGAAAATTTTTGCCCATCAGACAAGTGACAAGGGTCTGATAGCAAAGATCCACAAAGAGCTCCTACAGTTCAACAAAAACAAAGCAAAACACCAAGTCAAAAAATGGGGAGAACTAAAAAGACACTTCACCAAAGAGGAGATACAAATGGCTAATAGGCATATAAAAAAATGCTCCACATCACTAATAATCAGGGAAATGCAAATTAAATGCAAATTAAACTACACTGAGATACCATCTTACACCAGTAAGAATGGCCCATATAAATGAAACAGACAATAACAAGTGTTGCGTGGATGTGGAGAAAAAGGAACTCTTTTATGCTATTGGTGGGAGTGCAAACTGGTCCAGCCACCATGGAAGACTGTGTGGAGGACCCTCAAACAATTGAAAGTGGACCATTTGACCCAGCAATCCCACTACTGGGAATCTACCCAGAGGACATGAAAACATTAATTCAAGAGGACACCTGTACATGCATGCTTATTGCAGCTCTGTTTATAACTGCCAAGATTTGGAAATAAACCAAATGCCCGAAAACAGACAATTGGCTAAAAAAAAAAAAATGTGGTACATACACATGATGAATATTACGCATCAATCAAGAAGGACAAACACATGTCATTTGCAGTAACATGGATGGAACTAGAAATAAGCCAAAAAGAAAAAGAGAAATACAAGATGGTCTCACTTATATGATGGATATAGGGAAAAACAAATGGATAAGAAAAAATAAAAACAACCAATGGGACTGAACAATGGAGCGAGAGAGGAGGAAGGGGAAGAAGGCGGGGGAGGCAAAGAACACAAAACATCAGGATGGTTAACAGATGTGAGTGAAGTGGGGAAGCCCTGGGATACACAATAATGTAATACAAATACACATGTATGTGAATTTAAAAAAATTTAAATTAAATTTAAAAAAAGAACAACCATCACAGATATAGTTGATATTCTCTGTGGATATCTCTCCTATATATTCTGCATTATACATTCCCAGAAATAGTAATTTAATAATTAGTAAACTGGATTTGATGCTTGCTATACCAGTGGCATTTGAAACTTTTAAATTACACATCAATAAATGATATAATATTTTGCATGGTTATAATTTTGTAACTATAGCATTGTAATACGTATACCTATATATGTAACTTGCTTTCTTCCCACAAAAAAATTTTTTTTAATTATTTAAAAAAAAATCTCCTAACTAGGATATTGGGAGTACATCCCCATTTGTTACTTCTACTATTGGATCCAAATTTCAAGCTGTCTTAAAGTTTTAAAACTTGTAATATTTGTCATATTGATATCTTGTATCATAATTTGCATACTGATATCTTGTTGTGTCCTAATTTTCTTTTATTTATACATTCTAAGCCTGAAATAAACTGTATAGTTTAAAATAAAAAAAATTATAGAGTTCGATGACTTTATCCTAAAAAAGAACTGAAAAATCAACAGAAGCAATGGGACTTGATCATAATTATAATACGCTGTCAGAAAAAGACCCAAAATAGGATAGATAACCTTAGAATTCATATTCAGTCTTTCCTTCTCATTACCCAGCATTTATAATAATATATATTTGGTGTTCATATTTAAAGACTCTGATATAATTGAGAAGAGAATTCAATATCCCTCAGCATTTTTTTTAGTCTCCCAATATTAAAATTAAAATTTTCAAATGGAGAACCTCTATAATCTGTTTTCATGAACAGAGAACATGTGTAACTTTCAATTATATATAGTTGTGTGTGAAAATTTGTAGATGAAATCCCATTTTTAAAATATTTGTCATTACTGAATTTGTTTCCTTAGTAAAATGAAAGAAATTTCAGACTAGTCATATGTTAGCCACAGATTTTTGAACTAATGAAGACAAAATAAATTCATGTTAAATGTAACACTAATCAACTTCTATTGAGTACATTGAAGCAAATACATACTACTAATGAGAATGAATATTTATATAAAAATAAGACATGATTCTACCATTTGGCTTATAGTTGGATTTGGAACACTTGATAAAGACACATTATTCCTTACTAAAGGCAAATTAAAATGTTATCTCTCATTTTAGTTTCTGCAAAGCAAAATAACCTCCCAAAGTTGTCATTAAAACAACTACTGAATGAGAAAATATTTGTATATCATAGAGCTAAATAAAAGGCTAATTATCTAAAATCTACAAAGAACTTATATAACTCAAAAATATTAATAACCCAGTCAAAAGATAGGCAGAAGAGTTAAAGAAGATAACTGCCCAAAGAAAACATACAGATGTCCATGAACTTACCTTAGGGAAATGAAAATCAAAACCACAATAGATATCACCTCACACCTGTGAGTGTGGCCCATATCACAAAGACTAGCAATAAAGTATTGACAAGAGTCTGGAGAAGAAAAGGAATCCTCCCATACAGTTGGTAGGAATGTAGGCTACTCCAGCTTCTATGGAAAACAATATAGATGTTCCTTAAAATATTAAAAATAGATCTAACATATGATCTAGTAGTCCTTTTCCTAGGTATCTACCTGAACAATACAACTACTATTACTACTACTACTAACAACAACAATAATAATAAAAACCTTAGTTCAAAGTGATATATGTACAGTTATGTTCACTGCAGCACTATTTACAATAGTCAAGTTACAGAAACAAGTTTAGTGTCCAATGACATGTGAGAGGCTAAACAAAATGTATAAACACACAGTGTAACTTGTCAACTATAAAAAATATGGAATCTTGCTATTTGTGACAATGAGGACAGATGGAGGGGATTATACTAAGTAAAATAAGTCAGAACGAGAAAAAAAAATACCAGATGATTTCACTTATATGTGTAACAAAGAAATAAAGCAAGGCACAAACTAAAACCTTAGACAACCTTTGAAATCTGTCAGAAGGGGAGGTGAAAGCCAAAAGGGAAACCAATGGATTATGGTGGACAGTTAGCACTTTAGTGGTACATACAGGTGATACGTACTTTTGTAGAGGTGTGAACCTACATGCCTAAAACATACACAGTGTTGTAAATCAAGATTATCTCAATAAACATAGTCTTTAAAAAATTTGATCGTTCTACTGTATTACCTTGGAAAGTTAAAAAATGGAATAATTTAAGAGATCATCTATTTAGATATATGTTAATTCACTTATACATATAAATAATAATATATTTTTCAGTAAGAAAATCACTTGAGGTGAGAAAAATATGGAAGCTAAGGAAAAAAAAAACTTAGAAGTTAAATAGTATTAACACTGAACTGAAGAGAAATACTGTTAGTATTACCATACAGTGAGAATAAAATTACAGTCTTTCAATAGGGACACAAAATTACTGAAAATTGTACTTCTTTTTGTTTACTATTAATTATTCTGAAGAATAAGAGGATCTCAAATTGATTTTAAAAAAGTAAAATTCCAAGATACATCAATGACTATTATATTACTGAAAAAGCATGAATTTGATAGCTATATATTGGCTATCTAGAATTTGGTCAGATTATAGAGGGTCTAATATTCAAGCTGGAGTATGTTGACTCTACTCTAAAATTTATGTTAAATGCAATTCAAATCCACTTAAGATGTGCAAGACAAAACATGCCATAAAGAAGAATCTGGTTTTAGAAGAGTCAAAAGCCATGGCCAGTGTTGTTATTAAGCTGATATGAGGTTATTTACTCAGCATTTAATGAGTGCATGGTAATTATCAGTTATAAAAGTTAGAAGATCTTTTTTCCTTTTTAATCCTGGTTGTACTACTAAGTAATTTATGAACATGAACAACTCTACTTCTCTAGGCTTCAATTTCATAACATGTAGAATGAGAGGATTAAACTAGATGATCTTGAGTATATAAAAAATTCTAGTTATTAATGTTGAATCCAGATGCTTGAGGAATACTTTATAACCCAAGCCTCTCAAAAGAATAAAGCTAAATATATTTTTGCATGGTCCAGTTTGCATGATTCTTTTGATCAACTACTTAAAAAATTATAAAACACAAGAAAACTAAAAGTCCCCCAAAGTGGTTTCAATACAGAATACTTGGGAATTTAAATACATATTATTTTAAATATATTTAACAACTCCATTTATACAGATTGACAAATGCAATGGAAAATTAGACCAAATAATGACGTAAACTCCACATACTACAAATTCTACAGAAAAAAAATAGCCATTGTATATTTATATATCACATTAAAATATATCTTAAGGTATACTTCCCCTCTTAAAATGGCAGTGATTATACATTAGTGCAACCACAGAGCACTTGTAAACTTTTTTCTACTTAACAGTACCCATGTTCATTATAGTAAATTATTTTAAGTTACTTCCCAGATCTGTCTTGGGCCTGAGTTTTTTGAGATTTCCTTTTTGATAGTAATAGCTTTAACTTATAACTTTAGCCACCTGACTAGGAATGCCAGTTTGAGGTAGGGGGGAAAGGTAAAACATAGACGAGTCCAAAGAAATTTCTCACCTTTTAAGAAGAATAAAAGGGATTTGATTCAGTGACTGGAGACATACTGTATATCATAAACAATTTGTACTTTCATTTTTATCAAACTGAATAAGCTTTATCAAACTAAGATTTAGACTAGAGACAGCTTCTGTGTGATTTCTGAGTTCTTGCTCTCAAGCGCCCTTAGTGTTAGGGAAGGGAAGTTAAGAAAAGATACATCTAAGAATTGGTTGAATTCATCTCAGCCTTTCTTTTAAAATGCCATTGAAAGGCTGACTATATCAGGAGATACCTTATAAAAAGGACCTCTCAACCTTTAAGCAAATAAATTCTATTTTTTATATGCCAAGATTCTTGAGAACTAGAGACAAATCCAAGTTGTGATGGGGATACATAACAGAGCAAATATATTTGTTTCCAGAAAAATCAGAGTCTGTGGCTGTCGGGAAGTTATTTGTATGTGAAGTGATGTGCTTACCTAGGAACACAGATCCAATGGATGGGACACTGACAGAAGGTCACTTCCTTCCTTGGAATCCAAACATCGTTATCAACTTAATTTTTCTTATCCTCCCCAAAGAAAAGGTACATAACTTCCTTTAACACTAAGGAAATTCAAAATGTTTATTCATAAATCTTCATTCACTTCCCATTAATTTACAGTATGTGCACTTTAATAACAGAAAAGTGATTTATCAAATCCTAACTGTAATTAATTGACATATCAGGTTAAATATATTCTTAATCATTAGGTATGTGTGTATTTTTCCACGTTCCTATTGTTTACTTTGTGTCTGAGATGTCATCTTTTTTTGGAACTTCTCCTCTCAGCAGACACTTCAGCAGAGAATAACATCCCAAAGGTCAAATCTTCTTGCCCAGGATAAGTACTTGTTCAGGGACTGGTTCTTCTTTAGGAAATTCTGTGCTGAGTGTCTCGTGGGGTGGCACTGTGTTATCCGATCAAATTGATTTTGAACAAAAAGGAGTCAAGGATAACTCAGGTTTCCAGGGAAAAATAAAGTGCTCCCCTATAAATCACATTCTCTGGAGTAAAGTGTCTTCCTTAAAGAGGTAGAAACAATAGGAAATGCGTTGCAGATTTCAATAGTGACCACGGTTATCTTTAAGGGCTTCATCTTTATGGGTTAAAATGGATTGACTCCACTCATCTCTCTGATTTTTTCATAAGTAAGCCAGAACACCAGTGACCAAGGGGTCTGAAAGATTAACCAAAGAAGTTAGTGTATATTTCAAAGTAATTATAAATATTCTACATATCTATATATACACCTTTGAATGACAAAGTCATTTTGAATTTACTTAAGCTGAAAACAAAATATTGTGTTTTATATTTGCAAAACAAATTGTAATTTACAAAGCATTTTCATGTCTTAAATTTCTCTGAACAATATGTAACAACAGAAGATATACATGCTAATGACACAGGAAAATCACAGAACAAACACTGGATGTATGAGAAAGGGTGTCTGGCATCTGTTTAGTTCAGGTCATGGACAATATTGATCAGAGAGAAACTATCATATTAGAGATAAAAGCTTAAGCAATTAAATAAATTGCTAAATGTTTTCTGATTAGAGTTTGTTATGCAATATTCATGTTATATGGTTTGGAGATAGACTAGACATGTCACTTTTATATACTGAGAATCTACTACATAATGGATTTAGGAAAAATACTTCTTGGTCAGGTAAATGCATTAAAACATAGATAAAATAATGATTATGAAGCTGTAGTGATATCCTTTTCTTGTGACACATACAATGAAGTGAGCCAAGGATAAAACTGTAATCAGATAAGGAGCAAAGGTCTAAGTTAGGAATGGACTACACAATCACCCCTATTGGCTCTGGTCATTGGACTTCTCCCTTAAGTTAATGAAGTAACAACCAAAACATATGCAAAAGAAATATTAATCAGGGATTGAATGAAGAAAGGTTCTATTACGTCTACTTAGTTGAAAGAATTGTTATTGAGTTAATTTGATTTAGAAATTAAAGAGGGAGGATATAGCCAAATAAGATGGGTGATATGATATATAAATGGGATGATGTATTGAGGAACCTATCAATAAATAGTGCTTGTTTTCCCTCCCTGGTATAGTTGTACCTTTGGAAATAATTCAAGTGTATATGAACATATTATTATGAAATAAAACTCCTAAGTTGACATTCTTAACTAATATAAATAAGCTCTTTATATTATTATTTATTGTTCAACAAGGAATTTTCTAACCATTAACTTGGCTTCCTCTATAGTATGAATTCAGAAGGAAGCAAGTTACCAGAGAACTTCAACATCTAGATCACTTCCCAAGCGTGTTTCTGAAAGTGAACAAGCTGATATTGTCTCCATGAAACTATGGTTTCAATGAGTTCTGCTGAAGTGAATCTGCATTTGCAAGGCCAGCTCACTTGACAGAGTTCATGGGTCAGAGTCCCAAACCCAGGATCATGCACTACGACAAATCAACAGGCAAAGGCACCTTGGGATTATCCAGCCTTTTATTTTAAAAGCCACTCTTTTTTAAAGAAAATAAAACAACTTCTATAACTAGCTGCAGAAACTTCGGAAACTCAGTATACTTCCCAGCTCTGCCCCTCACTAGCTATAGGAACTTGAGTAACCTTCTTGTAGTTTAAGTCATGATTTTTCTCCTCTGAAATATGAGGATAACATCACCTATTTTACTAGGTTCTTGTAAGTCAAAAAATAAATAGTGTGCAAAAAGCTGAACACAGTGTTTATCACATATTAAGTACCCTTCTTTTTGTCATTTAAACTTCATGATTCTCATATATGAAGAAAATGGGTCAGAGTAAGTAATTTCAATATTCCTTTGTATTTGGACAGTCTTCTTGCCACATCCAGATTCTATTTTTCGTCAGTGATCTCACTCTCTCATAGTCTTCA
Source organism: Uropsilus gracilis (assembly GCA_004024945.1). Taxonomy (NCBI): domain Eukaryota; kingdom Metazoa; phylum Chordata; class Mammalia; order Eulipotyphla; family Talpidae; genus Uropsilus; species Uropsilus gracilis. The sequence continues at coordinate 96,550 of PVHY01003335.1, read as the reverse complement.
GCACTAAAACATTTCCTTCCCTTCCCTATTTAATCAGTCAGTAAGTAACCATGGAATTAACCACATGGTCCCTAGAATCTAGCATCTTTCCATTTCTAGAATCATTTCCTGACTGAGCCACTGCCAAGTTTCCTTTCTTACACTCTAGTTTTCACAGTATCTTCAATATAATTACCAAAGTAATCTTATTCTCAAACAAATCTTAGACTATGACTCCCAAGTTTAAGCAGCTGGCTGTTAGCTATAGGGCTACAACTGAATCACTAAACCTGGACCATAAAGTCCTACTCAGCCTGGTCCTTCAGAACATCTCTAAAATTCTTACACCACCTTCCTTCTGAGGACCTGTTCTTCAGTCACAATGAATTTTATGCAGTTCTCCAGACAAATTGGGCCCACACATGACTTGATATGTACATCTGTTGACATGCAACATGCATCTGTTGACAAGTTGATTCTTCAAAACTGAGATCAAATATCATTTCTCTGTTGACAAGTTGATTCTTCAAAACTGAGATCAAATATCATTTCTCTGTAACCCCTTTGCAGTGTTCTTCACATAAAGCCATTTTTACTCCACTATCCTTGTCCCCAAGAGTTTTGTTTATACCACTGGCATAACACACAAACTTCTTACTTAAGACTATAACCTTTAGAGTCAGACCACCTGGGTCAGGTGCCCTGACCCCACTAGGAAATAATCACCTAACCATGCCAAGTTATTTTGACTCTTTAAGCTTTTGTTTTGTTTCCTCATTTATAAAACAGGATCTGTACTAAACTACTATCTAGAATACTGAGAGAATTCAGTGAGTTAAACCATAAAAACAACTAGCATAGCATTCACCATTATTGTGACTTAGTAATATTAGCTTTATTATTCCTATCATTTTAATTACTTTTTTCCATCACATTATAAGCTCCTCTAGTATAAAAAGTAAGCTTGTATTCCTTAGTGTTACCAGCTCTTATAATAGCACCTGGTTCATACAGACCAAATCCAAATTTTTCCAGTAATAAATATTCACAGATTTAAGTTAATTCAATGTATAATGGAGACAGTCAAAACAGTGTTTTACTTGGACATACCTTCATATTCATTATTGACAATGGCTTTTAATTGACATTCTGTGTTAATAGATAGATGCCTACTATCACTTGATGATAGCATTGATCCCCAAAACTTTAATTACCTATATATATTTAATGGCCTGTATCTGGACAATGCTCAGATATAAATATCCATCACCCTGTTCTAATGTTCAGAGCAGTATATTAAGGTTACCATCTAGATAGCTCCTTTCAGATATCCTCTGAGAGTTAAAAACATATCTAAAACTAATCTTCCCGGATCAACCGCGGATGGTGTGGTTGCTACGTCCTGCACACATTGGCTCCACTCACCTCTCAAGGTCGGGTGGGGTGGAGCTGTGGTCAGTGTGGGGAGTTGCGGGCCCCCACTGCACATCCGAGTCCTGTGAAGAAGCAGGGTGCATTGTGTGGGGTGTGGGGTGGGGGTGGGGGGTGGGCAGGTGGTCCGCCACAGACCCCTATGGGTTTGCCTCCACTCCTGAGAGCCCTAACCAGGAATAAGTATCTCAAGACAATATTTCATCTTGAGAAGCCAAATGGGTGAGGTAGAGGAGGAAAGACTCTTAAATTTGTGCCACCCGGGCAGGACTCAAGGGGAACAGGGCAAGAACCACCCAGCACTGAACTGCGAGAGCAAACAAAATACAATGCCTACAATGTCACCGAGGAGCTGTAAACAGAAACCTGGCACAGAGACACTATCAATAAGGGTACTGAACACCCTCTTTGCTCAGAGGGAAGAGGCCTGCAGTATGGCAGTGGCCCCACAGCAAAGCCTCAACAGAGGAGACCAGGAGACCTACCATCAGCTGATGGCTGTCCCTTCGAGGATTTGCTCTTCTAAAACATACGGCTGGGAGTGATGCCCCCAAAGCCAAAGACCCGAAGCATGACTGAAGGAGCAACAAAATGTTGCAGAAATGGTGGAGATGAGATCCACCAAGAAACAAGAAACAATCATACAAGCCAAAGGTGCTGGAATTGGCTTACCAAGGCAAAAGCAGTACAGGGAAGATAAACAGCACGCTCTACCAAGTCCCAGGAAATTGCACCCCACCAAGGATGAGGAAATGGATCCAGAAAAGGAAAAAAAAAAAAGACTAATGGGCTAAACATGGACATACAACAAAAAGAAAGGAGGCAAAGTGACCAGGGGAGATGTGGTGTGGTGGGGTATTCCCATGGAGATCAGCAATTATACAATCATGTATTATAAAAAAAATCCAAAAATAAAATTAAAAAATTAAAAAAATAAAACTAAAAAAATCTTCTTTGCTGCAGATGACTTAACTTAAGGAAATTATATCATCTATTTCTCAGAAATGGAATCTTAGAATGAAGGTTCATGTTTCCTGTTGTCTCCAGTCATTTTCCCATCCGGTTATACTTTTATCTCCTTTCCCTCTCCTAGGCATTTTTTTTGAATCTCCTTCTGTCTACACTCTTAAAGTTTAGTCCAAGCCAACATTACCTCCTATGTATTACTACTCCCAATTCAGACCAGCCAGAAAAAAATCTGCCTAAAATTGCATATCATCAAGCCTGTATCCCTCACACTTTTGGATCACCAGGTCCTTCCAGAACTGAACTCAGCCTCTTTCTGTCCTGCTTAGCCTATACCTTACACTTACAGGTCTCAATACCTGGCTTCTCAAATTCTCTTCAATTCCTTGCACTCATAATGCTCTATGTCTACTATTCCCACCCTCCCACCTAAAAGGTTCCTTTCTGACCTTTTTACTCAAATTCTACTTATATTTAAGTCTTAATTCAAAAATTCTTTCTCTAAAGAAGTTTTCTTATTCTCTCATTCTAGGCGGTACTTATTTGCTTTATGTTCATAGCACTGTGCACTTTTCTCCTCATCATATCTAGCTGTTCAATGTTTGTCCTCATAAAATGAGAGCCTGAGGCTCTTCTGAGCACAGAGCTTTGCATGAAGTAGGTGCTCAATTAACATTACTATATTGTGTAAGGTGTTGACTTCTTAGATTTCTAAATCCACAACTCATTTATGCTTTCAAGTATCTTCCAACTTACAGAATACTTAAGTACCTCATTTTTACATTTGTTAATCAAATAGTTCTAACTAGTTCATACCTTAACTTACTTCAGTAAAAAATAACATCCACACTAAATAAAAATGACACAATGCTTTCTTACTAAGGAGAGCTTAGTAACAAAATTAATGAGTAATGTAACACTTGTCATCAAAGTAACAAACTTTGTCTGAAACAATAACATTTTAATAGGAATGGTGTCCAGTATAAAATCTGTATTCCTGTCCTAAACTACAATATTTTGCCTAAACAGATGACTAAAGATTTTACAATGCAGAAAGTGTACGTACTAACTTTATAACAAAGGAATATCAACCTATTCATTTCAGGATATAAATGAATTATTGACCTTCAGTCTGCCCAGAAAGGTAAAACAAAACAAGATATTAAAAGGAAACCTCAGTGGGGCATGTCAATGCCAAAGCCAGCAGAGGAAAGTGGAAATATTTATACTTTAAAAGTGATTTTTAACAAAGAAAACAAAAAAAGAAGGAAAAACTTAACTTTACCATTCGTAGCCAAGATGGTAAAAAACCTTTATAAAGGCTCATGAATCCTTCTCCTTTAATAGCCTGAATCAAGCAATCTGTTGATGATTTATATAAAAGTCCCCTAAAAAAGAAGCAAGCAGTTTTGTTAAGTATTGTATGTGTAAGTAGATGTATATATAATACATATATAAACATTAATATAGGGAAAATTATTATAAGTTAAATATTTTTTGCTAGCTAAAAACAGATTTTTTTTGATCCTGCTTATATAGACCATGTATTTTTAGTTTAAGATATTTTCAAGTTAGACTTTTCTGATCCATCCCATCCTTAGTTTTATACTTAGAAATGATTTTACATGATCTTTCCAGAGAAAACATATTAATTTTATTTAATCAGAGTCTCCGTGTTACCTGTAAGTCATAAGCCTCTGAAGAAAGTGCTTTGTAAATTCTCAGCAGAGTATGTTTTCAAAAACTCTTTGAAAATAATCAAGTCACAATAAATAACCTGTGTCCAAATAATATAATCATAAAATTAGCTTGTTTCCCCAAAGGTACAATACTTTTCTGTCAGACAAAGAGTGGGTAATTGCATAAAAAAACAATTTCCTGTTTAAACACATGAACACACAAATATATTTCGTATGAAGAACAAATACAGGGAGTCATCTTTAAAGAAAAATATTACAGACATTCAAATAAAGAATAATGAACTTTTTCTGTCTACCTTCCTTGTTTATCTCGTGGTTGATTCATTATTCTGCTCTTGATGACATCAGCTGGTGTTCCCAAAATAGAAGCTACCAGTCCAGAACAAAAACTATAGATACAAATAAATAAAATTGAAAGATGTTACATTGTATTTCCTAAATTTTAAGAAAAGGGAAATTAATATTTAGAAAGAATGCAATACTAAATATTTTACTGAAATATTCTTCATATTTAAAAATCAGTTTATTCATACTTTAAAAATCAGTTTATTACATTCTGACACTGGTGGGATTGCAAACTGGTCCAGCTACTATGGGAGGCTGTAAGGCTACTACTGAAAATGGAACTATCATTCGATCCAGTGATTCCACTCCTAGGAATCAACCCAAAAGATTAAAAAAACACTAATTCTAAAGGACACCTGTACTCACATGTTTATCACAGCACTATTTACAATTGCCAGGATATGGAATCAACCAAAATGCTCAAAACTGATAAATGGCTGAAAAAATGGGTACATTTACACAATGAAATATTCATCAATCAAGAAAGGCAAATTTATGTCACTCGCAGCAACATGGATGGAGCTAGAAGGATTCATGTGAGTGGAAATAAGCTAGAAAGAAAAAGAGAAATACTGGGTGGTCTCACTTTTATGAGGGATATAGGGAAAACAAACAAACACATGGATAAGAAATATTTAAAACTGTCAACAGAACTGAAGCATAGAGCAAGAGAGGGGAAGGAGGATAAAATCAGGGAAGGGATGGGCACAAGAGATTAAGATGGCTCACGGGTGATAAGGTGGTGGGAGAACTTTGGGTAGACAATAATGTATTATATATGTATATATAATATATTACATATAATATACACATATACATAATATACATATAATATATACCTATATTACGTATGTGCGCAATCAATTAAGAATAAAAAAATCAGTTTTCTAAAGAGTTAGAGAAAAACTAAAAGACTGTTGGTCAACAAATATATACTAAACTCCTCCTGGCATCTGGTACTCTTTGGCACACTGAACAAAACAAATAAGATCTTTCCCTCAAAGTACTTACACTATTTAGGGAAAGGGAGAGGGGAAATCAATGTTTCAGATGTTAGTAAGTATTATGAAGAAAAGAAAATGGGGTAATAAGATAGGGAGTACTAGAAAATGGGAGTACTAGATAGGGAGTACTAGGTGATAACAGTCTTGCTCTCAGGTGACAGCAAATCTGAGATTTGACATAAGAATAAAGCATCTATGTGATGACCTTGAGGAAGAGGTGCAGGCAGAAGCAATAGCAGGTCAAATCCCAAGACTGGAATATTCTTGATGAGATTAAGAGACAGAACAACCAACATGGATGTAGAATACTAAAGGAGTGGGAATTCAACCAAATAAAAGAAGAAATGTCAGGCAGAGATCAGTCAATGAAGGCTATTTAAGGAATCTGATTTTATTTAAGATCTGAAGGAAAGTCATTAAGAGAATTTTGTATCTTGAATTATGTAATTTGATTAACATTAGGGAAAAAACCAGAAAATTCAGTGCTAGAACTCAAAAATGAACCAAATCATCTCATTTTTTAAAAGCCTATATTAAAGAGAAATAAAACGAGGTTAGCTCAAATTTGGACTGGAATACGGCACTGTCTTTTTGAAAAAGGCATATGTGTTAGATGCTGTAGCATACCCTAGGCAGACTTATACCTGCTGGGAAATCTACAAATCTTAGAAGTGCAGTCTGTGTTGAAGGACAATGAAAAAGAAACAGGAAGAATGTCATTGTAGAACTAGTGGGCAAACTTGAATACCCTGTTCCCAGAGTAGGTCAATAGCACAACAGACAAGTATCCAGAAAGATAAGAATTGCTCACAATATGACTTGACTGGGTTGAAAATGGGGAAGAAAGCCTCAAACGCAGAGCAAACATGAGCAAAGAAGTGAAGAAAAGGAAGGGAGGGCAGGTACACATATAAAATAAGTCTACTGGGTTGGGAGAAAAACATGGAAGGAGCCCAAAAATCTTTATTTTTTTCAGTTAAAGAGTAGGTTGAACTGTTGATGAGGGAAAGAACTCTGTACCTTGTAAACACACTTGGGTAAGAAATGGGAAAGAATGATGAGAAATGTCATAAAAAATTTTTCCAGCAGTAACAGAGGTTAACACCTATTTTAAAAGAAGAGGAATGAAGAAAAACTACTCTGGGAATATTAAGATGAATGTAAAATTGAAAATTATTTATATCTAAATATATATATTTCCAAATATCATTCATTGATTTGGTAACAAATATGCTTTTGGGATTTCCAAACAGAAGAATTTTGTTGTTGTTGTTGTTAATTATGCTTTTTAAATTCTGGATATGTTTTAATTTTTTAAGTTTTTCTATTAAGGTAACATTAATTTACAATACTGTATATTCAGAAATATAAGATCCCACCTCTTCAGATATATGTTACCACATTTCACCCACTATATGACACCTATATACCTGTATACTCCACACACACTTTGTTTTCCACCCCACACTCCCACAGCTAGTCTGTTTCACCAGTTTTTTAAGGTTTGTTTTTCATTTCGTTTTGTCTGACACTTTTGGTTGTTTCTTTATATAGCATAAAGGATTTGAAAGCAAGGTCAGAAGCTAAATAAAATCACAGTGATGTTAAGGGCACTAGACATCTATAAAGTAATTCACTCTAATGGATAATTTTAAATTGTGTTACAAATATGTTAAGTACTACTTCTTCCTGGGATGTTCTTCCTCCTATCTCTATCAAGAGGAATAGCCTTTCTATAAAATATGTCTAATTTGATCTCCTTTTTAGGACTTTCTAAGTGCTTTTCTTATTCTATTCCTAAACTCTACAGTAATTAGTCACTTTTTTTTTTTTTTTAGCATTTACTTTGCAGTGCTTTTACAGTCTTGTTTTGGTAACTCCTTAGGAAAGAGTTGTAACCACTGAATGGCCTTGCATGGTACCTATAAAAGATACTGTTTAAACATATCTGTTGAATTGAGTTAGAGAATCAATCATAGTACTAACCTTGGGATAGCACACAGTGTGAAGTCTGGGAGGTTATAGCAGAAAAAACCAGAAGTTGTAATTTATGCTAAATATGGAAGAAAAAATAAGTCAAACTAAATCACTTACCTTGACAAACCATGTGTCAAGATATTGTCCTCAAGTGGTGTATTCAAGACCAAGTAGTGTTTCACTGTATCATAAGTGGTTAAATCTAGCAATAGAAAGAGGAAAACAAATATTTACTAATTCAACAATGACTATCTTTTGTATCAAGAATATTCTAGGCTTCAGGCAGGAATGTGTACAAGGATAAAACAACATTCTTATTGTCAAGTAGAGAACAGCAGCACTGTAGATTAGATACGAGGTTACTGCAGTATTCTGATGAGAAACATGATAGCTTGGATAAAGGAGTTGTAGTATACTGGCCAGAATCTGGATATGTTTTGAAGGCTGGATGAACAGGATCGTCCAGCAGATTGAACATGCAGTGAAAAGAGTTAAAGATGACTGTGAGGTTTTGATCTTGAAGAGTTTGAAGGATAGAGATGACATTTGCAGAGATGGTGGAAATGAGAATTGACTACCATTTTTTTTTAACAATATACACTGAAACTATTTGATCAATGTAGTTTCTGAGGCTAATAGATGTGGTTAAATGTTGTAGTCAATTATAGATGAATGGGTTAATAAAAGAATTCTAAATACAAAATTATATGGCTCTAAGAAATTGATAAACAGCATTTTTGAAAGTTGTATTTATGTATCATTTAAATATCAGAGTAAATAAATCTATTTTCTATTTTGCTATTTTATTCCATTTCTTGGAGAACAGTTTGGAGGCATTTCTAGTGGTCTTGAAGGAGGGAATTAAGTAACATTTGGAAAAAGAAGTGGCTCCAGGCATGAAGAGAAGTGAATGAATTTGAAATATATTTGGGAGACAGATTTGACTGAATTTGGTAACTGACTAAACATAAGGAGTTAAGTGAAAGAAAGAGACAAAAAATATGCCTTGGTTTCTGGGTTGTGAAACTTCAAGAAGGTGATACCATTTTTTGAATTGGGAGGAAGGGAGAAGGAAGTGGTTTGATAAACAAGTTTATTTACATTTTCAGAGGGATAAAATATTTGAAATAACCAAATGAAGACACTGAGTAAATAGTTGGAAGAGAAATCTGAATTGCAGTAGATTTTGAAAAAAAAATTGAGAAACCACAACCAGACAGGTTTTTTGACAACCAAAATACCATGGTGTGGTAAACATGGATGGATTGAAATAGCAAAACAGAAAATAGATTTATTTCCTCTGGTAATTAAATGATACATGACTATAACCTGCAAAATGCTGTTTATCAATTTCTTAGAATCATGTAATTTTGAATTTAGGATCCCATTATTAACTCAGTCATCCAATTTATTGACTACATATAAGGGGCTTGGGTAAATAAAGATAACTATAACATAGCCCTTGCCTTCAAGGAGCTCATAATCTAGTGGAAATGGACCAAAGTAGAAGACAATGGAATGAGGAATAAGCAGTAACAGAAATAAGCACAGGGAGTTACTACAGAAACACACAAAAGTGCATCTAATACAACATAACTAGGGTAGGGTAGTTATGGAAACTACAGGAAAAATAAGGTAGACAGATTTTAGCTGAGTATCAAAAGTTCTGCAGAAGGAAAATAAATAGAAGAGAAGGAATGAGGTCAAAAAGTACAGAGGTGAAAAACGGTTGGTGTGTGCATGCCATACACATGACTTCTGTTTCTTTCCAGGATCAATGAATTGCTCAGTTCTATGATGGCACAGGTTGTATTATACAGACATTCCATGCTAGGGAATTTCCACTTTATTCTGTGAGTGATGAGTAGTCAGTAAAGGATTCTTAGGATACCAATTAACATGGTCAGATCTGCATTCTAGGTATACCTCCTTGAAGACCCAGTATATACTTGAGGACAGAGGAGACCAGGCAGAGGGCTATAGAACAGTCTAATTGAGAGGTTTGGGCAGTCAGTAACACAAAAATGGCCATTTTTTTTATGGATACCAAAGTAGTAGATGGTGGAGGGGAGAAATTTTAAAGAAATATTTAGAAGACAGAGGATATTAGTGACTTATGGGATACAGGGATGAGTAAGGAAACATTCAGGTTTCCAGCCTGGGATGCCAGGTTGTACAAAATAGATTATACAGTAATTGTAGCATGACTACTGGCTGGAGGTTGGGGGAAGATAGGACAGTCAAGATAGAATGACTATCATATAGTATACCATAGACCAGTTTGAATCTCAGAGGAAGATATAGGCTGGAGAGGAGATCTTAGACACAGTTTTATCTTATCTTCTTATTGCTTAAGGAATTAAGGAATTTCTTTTCCCACATCACCACAAGAAAAAAGTAAAAATTATCCATGAAATACAGTCAAGTATGGTATTAAAACATAAAGACTTATGAATATGTATTATTAAAAGTAATAAAATACATTTTTCTTTCCATTTTCAGCAATACAAGTATTAGCAATTACAAAGGCAATTAGAACTTTTCAGAATTCAATTCTGAGTTTCCATTACCTCCCATATTCACCAGTGCAGCTCGTTGTATATTGGGTAACCAGCCTGCCCAAAGTCCACGTACTCCTCCTTCAGCTAAGATTTTTGCAAATGCGTGATGCACACCATGAAATCTAAAGAAAATAGTATGTAATGTCAACATTGCTTGCATTCCTATACATGGAATGTGACTGGATGAGACTTGCTGTTAAAGATTTAGAATATCATGACATTCAGAATTGTTAGAAATCAATATAATCTAAATAAATCTAATTTACTAAAGCTTTAGAAAAAAAGGCTAGCATTTGATTTAAACATTTTATGGAAATATTTATAAACTGTGTAATCTGTATAAACTGTTCTTACTGTCTCAGATTATTAAACATTAAAACCCACATCTTGATTATTTTATATTATTAATGCACATATTAATTATAGGTGTAAACATTGGTCACAGACTTCTGGATTCATCTTACTTGTATAGTGGAGTACATGTAAAATTTTGGAATTTCACTAAAAAGAAATTGACCCTCATTTATTGCATAAAAGATGATAATTTTAGGTCAAAAAATTAGTAAAGACAATCTATATTAAAATGGAGTACTTATATCTTTATAAAAATTTATCCTTATTTTGCTTATTTTTCTGTGCCCAGATGAAAAATGGTTGTAAATGGTCCTGGAAACCTCTGTAAAAAATAAAAACCTAGATTTTATATAGTCAGAAACACCTGCTATCAAATGATACCTTTTACTAATTATTAGTTATGTAGCTATTATATAAGTTTTTTACTCTCTGAGTTCTATATTTATTTGGCATCATGATAAGGGAACTACTCATAAAGGAATTATGCTCAGGAAAGATAGTCATTATGGCTACAATTTATTTTGCACTTATCATTCACACACATTTTATTTCTGAAAACACTATGAAATATATATTATTCCAATTTTATCTGAGCATACTGAGGCTCATAGTGGCAGTGTCTCTTTCCTTAAGGTTATAGAACTAAAATATCATAAAACCTGAATTGGAGTCCAGATTGTCTGATCTTACTTTCATGTTCTTTACAATAATAAATGCTTCTCACTACTACATCAAACCAAAAGTTTCCAACATCTTTGGTGACAGAGGGAGAAAAACGATGTTGCAAATTAAAACCCAGATATTTCTGGATCCAGTGGCAGTTCTCTCTATGCAGTCAACTAAGGCACTGGCTTCTTCCTGCTACTTAGTAATTAGAAGTTGTTACAAGATGATAAGATGAACCCTGGGGTTCTGTAAACTACTAGGTTAGACTCCTCTCTGTGTCACATGTTTTCTCCCTGCTGGAGGACTACCCAGTAGCCTGAATGCCATGATCCAATCTCATTTTCACACTGACTCAGCTAGAGGAACAGCAGAATGAAAAGTAGTGTCAGTGGTGAACTCTCAAAGAAGGCCCCAGACCTTCCCTACTGGCACAGCCCCATACCTAAAGTATTTGGAGGAGCAGATTCTTAGGATTCAGCTTAAAGCATCTTGCACAATTCCTCTTTCTGGGGAAAAGCCAATCTACTTTGCCTCTATCCTGGGGGAAATCTAGCTAAGTGTTATTTCAGGAAATTTAAACAAGACCCTTTGAAGAAAGGCAAATGTTGATAATACAGTGTAATGCTATAGGAGGACATATATCAAAGTCATATGGGAATTATAATGTGACATATACATAAGTTGAATTATAATGTTTCATATATGAAGTCTATATAAGGTTATAAACCAGTATTCTGTCAATAAACATTTAAATTGAGGTTATCAGGGGGAAGGGAAGTTGGGGAGCAAAGGATATAGGGGGCCCAGTGGACTATGGTGGAAGGTTATAGGTTCCTTGCTGATGGGTATAATCTGAAGTAGTAACAAAAAACTTAATAAACTTATATGGGTTACTCTAAATCATATACAGTGTTGCGAATCAGTGTCATTTCAATAAAAAGTAATACAATATTTTTGGTAAAATCAAAAATGCACCAAAGAAGTAAAAAGAAAAAACACACAGAATAGAGACTAGAAATATTAAGCATCTTCTACAATGTCAAGTCAGTAACAACATTGGATATGCATCTGAGCAAATTTTAATTTTCAGAGATTCTTTATGTACATGCAAATAGGAGACAAGTCTAGGTGCCTTTGCAAAAGAAGCATAGACACACACATAGAGCTTGTTAGAGAACACATACACCTCATCACAGACAGAAAAGATTCATTTTAGTTCTTAATGAATGTAACTCCGAATACAAAAATCAAGAGTGTCATTACTGAATGGTGGGTTACAAAAATCCATAAGTATTTTAAAATAATGTTTAAAATATGATGGTCACAAAAGGGAAAGGAAAGAAAATATCTGTTTACTAGAGAACTTACCGCAAAGGTTTTCCTTCAAGTTTTCTTTTTCCTTCCATTTGCATTTGAACTTTCACTAGGTCAGTTGGATTGGCTAAAAATTGGCCAACAACACCAGCCATCATTCCACTGATTACTGATTTCCTATTTATAAAAGCAGATACACTCTTTAAAGGTTGTCATTAATTTCACAAACTCTGTAGTGAACCAAATCAAGACAATAAACCTCTTCCAGAGGAGATTAAAGACAAGGAGAAGAAAAGGGTAAACTTTAACAAGTCCCAGAGAAGAGTACATTGGCTGGTTATTGATGGTAAGACTAAAAGATCATAAGTTGAAAGTCAAACCTGAAGTTTCAGGGGTTTCCATAACCTGACATACAAAGAAAGGGTATATTCTCCAAAGATATGAACATTCATGCTGATAAATTTAAATGTAGTTTAATTCTGACCACATGAATAAAAACAGCATAATTATAATCAGTCTACCAGATAAAGTCAAATTTGACAAACTATTATTTTAATAGTTTATAAAACAAAGGGGGGTTGAAAACTTTCCTCTCTTAAGGAACTCTCTATTCCTAGAGTCTTTCTTCTCCTTACCTCCTAGAACCAACAATCATGTCTAGACTATTAAACATGCTCAATCCATTCTCATCTCTCAGTTCCAGTTACTCTTAGGTCAGGTAACTATCTTCTACCTAGATTACTTCAGTGGAATCTTGGGAAACATTTTTATTCCTTTTATAATCTTTGAAGTCCTTATATCCTTATATAAATAGATATTGAGTTTATTCCCATCTCCTCTATTCTGAAGCAATCACAAATACTAGTTTTTTTATGCTTTTTAGAGATAAAAATGCATTTACTGATCAATTCTCACATCAACCCTATGACAGCAGTAACACTGTTATTTTTTTTTTAAAGATGAGACATTGAGGCATAAAACAGTTCAAATCATACAATTAATAAATGGGATGGCCAAGATTTAACTCTAGGTAGTCCCAGTGCAGAGTCCACATCTTAAACATTAAGCACAATTAGTTGTTTATTCACACACTAACTTATATGTATAATAATTCTTTCAAAACATAGGATGTCAGGTTGTATACTGTCCTGCATTGCATTTTTTTTCTTCCTGATAATATATCTTAAAGATTATCCCTCTCAGTTCATAGAGTAGTCTCATTTAAAAAATAACTTTATAGTATCCATTTTATGGATATATCATAATTTATATAACCTGTGTTAACTTTTCACTAGGAGATGTGAACATGTATATCACATTTGATAGATCCTACCAAACTGTTTTCCCTAGAATTTGTATCAATTTGTACTTCACTGACAAACTACTGAATACCTGTTTCTTCTCACAATGGTGAGCCTCTGTAATTATTTCATGATTGTCATTGCTTAGACAACTATTTCCACTATTGTGAGAACAGTGATGGCAGGGGCCATGTCTTTTACATTCCATAGACAGCCTCAGCATTAAAGCAAAACTGCCATCCTCTACTCTCTCAACAAATACCTACTGACTAGATGAATTGTTCTGATTGTGTCAAAGGACATCAAGTCAATCTACCCTGAGAGTTGACTTCAGAATGAAATATATTTTTTTGAACCCTTTACCTCTCTGCCTTGCTCTTCTGGGGGGAATTATGAAATGGAAAATTATCTATTCCATCACTTACTCCGGAAAAGCAATTAGTACAGCTTAGTGTATTACAATTTTTCAAAACCAGAGCTAAGAGATTATGCCTGAAAGATGAAATTCTGTTTTTCCTGTACTTAGATAACTGGATTTTTTTTTTTACTCAGAAAAGATATTACAGGTATCTTTATGTTTTAGGCATATAAAACCTCCCTCAGTCTTTCAAAGTTATGCATATTTATATATATATATATATTCATACAAATATATATCATAATTTACATGCTTCTAAGTTGATGATTATCTAAATTTTTAAAAATTGCTCTTATCAACACTGTTACTAGAAATACATTTCTGTGTGTGTTTGTGAACCAACAAAGTTTTTCTAAATGTTTATAAAAGAATCTCTGAGAAGACAGATTACACATTTAACACTTTAACACATACTTTATGAGCTAAAAAGGCATTACTAACATTTTCGTTAACAGTTTAATGGCTAAAAGATGCTTTTATTTTTTTCCCACTTATTTATATATAAATTTCACATCATTGTAATCCCAGGGATTTTACCCCCCGCCCTTCCCTCCATTCCCCCGCTTTCCCTCCTGCCCAAAGTTGGGTGCTTCAGTTTGGTGCCTAGCTTGTTTTGACTTTTCCTCAAGGCTTTTATTTAGTTTTTCACTATATCCCATGTATTAGTGAAACCATTTGGCTTCTGTCTTTTTCTTTTTGACTTGTTTCTTCTAAGCTTCTTCTAAGTAATATGATTTCTACTAAGTTCATCCATGTTGTCATAAAATCATCGAATTTGTCACTTTTAATTGATGCATAATATTCTATCATGTATATATATCACATTTTTTTTCATCCAGTCATCTGTTTTGGGCCATTTGGGTTGCTTCCATGTCCTTGCAATTATAAATAGTGCTGCAGTAAACATTTGAGCACAGGTGTCCCTTTGTACCCATATCAACTCAAAATGGATAAAAGACTTAGAGGTCAGACCTGAAACCATAACATACATAGAGGAAAACTTGGGCAAAACCCTCCATGAATTACAATTTAGAAATCCCTTTCTGGAAACATCTACAGATGACAAAAAAAATGCATGAAAACATAAACAGATGGGACTACATCAAACTAAAAAGCTTCTGTCCAGCAAAAGAGACAACAGAAAAAACTAAAAGAAGCCCAACCGAATGGGAAAAAATTTTTGCCCTCCACAAGAGTGATAAGGGTTTAATAATGAAGATCCACAGGAACTCACACAACTAAACAAAACCAAAACAAAAAGCCCAGTCAAAAAATGGGAAGAAAAACTAAAAAGACACTTCTCCAAAGAGGAAATAAAAATGGTCAACAGGCACATTAAAAATTGCTCAATGTCACTAGCAATAAGGGAAATGCAAATCAAAACCACAATGAGATACCATCTTATACCAGTAAGAATGGTTCACATCCAAAGAACGGGCAACAAGATCTGCTGGCGAGGATGTGGAGAGAAAGAAACACTACTACACTACTAGTGGGAATGTAAACTGGTCCAACCACTATAGAAAGCTGTGTGGAGGACCCTCAAATTAATGAAAATGGAACCATTTGACCCAGCAATTGTTCTCTTGGGAGTCTACCTAAAAGATGGTTTTAAATTAATCCCTTTGATTACTGGTGAGGCTGGATATTTTTATATGAGTTACCCGTTATCTTTTACCTGTGTTTTGTGTTCTTAGTATTTTTATAGATTTTTAATTCTCTATATATTATTTATAAAAATGTTTTTCTCTGTTCCTGTTAAACATTTACATTCATCATTTCATTTAATCCTACAAAGAAAAGTCTGATTGTAAGTATTACTTCTACAACTGATAAAACTGAAGATAAAGAAAGTACGCTAGTTCATGGGCTATACACTAGAAGAAAAAGAATTTGAGCACATCACTGTCTAACTCTAAATCCCAGAATTTCTCAGTAGAGAGAAGACTAAAGAAGTTGCTTTGTAAGAATTTTATTAATACTAAATAATATACACAACATATATATGCACATATAAGTTTGTAAATAATGTACAGTTAATTCTAATTGATTTGAACTTGTATTATTTTAAGCCTATAACTTAAGGTCATTTTGGCACACACTGTGGTGTACAATGGATTAAACGTTAAAGTCTTTGAGCAATGGCATATTATTTTCAAAACAAAACTTACCAAAGAGGATAATGCTTATCTTCACTTTTGCCAAACACAGCTTCACGGAGATGTTCATATGTGACCATTCGACCTCCAGAGTATACTGTGTAAACAGATGATGAAAATAGTGAATTCAGTTGTAGGTTTAATGAAACAGGACATTCTGACCTGACTTACTTGCTATCTATAGCTATGTCGTCCTATGGACCTTGTTTCTTCAAATGGATGTGTTTTTTACATTTTAGACCTTCTCACATGGTATCTGTTTTTTTTTAAATGAATTCTCCTTTGCTTTGCTAACTGCTCCTAATATTTCAAGAATCAGTTCAAAGAGCATGCTTTTTTAGAAAGTGCTCTCTGACTTCTCCAATGTCCTAGATAGTTGCTATACTATTTTCCTAAAACTACCAGGACATACACCTTGGAATTCATCGTATTAATCAGAGGCTAAGTTGATTTTCTCGCTTATTTTTCCATCAGAGCATGAGTTTTTCAAGGTGGGTTTTATCATTTGATTATTCACAGGTCAGTACACAGTAGGAATTTTTGTTCAACAGTTACGTATTGGAAAATTTGTTATATTGAAGTTATTTTCAGTCTGGTGTCAAATATATAAAATAAATCTTAGCAGTAAAATCCTTTACAATAGCCAGTAAAATACTGGCTAAAATAAAACTAAGTTGACTTTTACTTTCTACTCATTGAAATTATTATCTTAGTTTTATAGACCTTTTCTTACTACTTCAGGAATTTTGGTGAACAGCTTAGCATACTCAAGTCCCAAGACATAGCAGTCTCTGTATATACTTCTGGATAGTTCTTGATAAATACACGACTCAAATTTTAAAAATAACATCAGTAAACATTGGTATCAGCAATTTTCTGACACCTGCTAAGTTATCAGATCAGGGTCTCTATATACTTGAAGAAATATGAGAAAACATTTGTGTGTCATACCTGTCCTACCTCCTTTTGAAGCTAAGTTTATATTCTCCTATCCACAAGCTGTAAATTCATCAGCTTCAATTTTCATATGTGCTATTTTGGAAGCAGAGTAGAGTAGTAGTTCCCTTGGCTACAGTGAAGTTGTAGTGACTTTTACAGCAACTATTCTCACATAACTATTCTCCATTCCTTAGGGAATGGAGGCAGAAATCTGCTGTGTTATACTACTCCACTGCTAATTGGAATAGTTGTCTCTGGTATCTTTTACCTGGTCTCTAATGTATACTTCAGACACTTGAGAGATTTAGAGTTGGAGTCAAATGTATTTTTATTTTCAAAGAACAGAAAAAAGTTGTGTTTAAACATTTCTCAAGTGAAAACCATCAATTCCTCTTTTAATTTCAAAATTTGAGAAATTCCATCCCCTCTGTTTATTATTGAGATTTATCAAGTGTTAATGATTTTGTTTGATTTACTTTAATTATTTTAAAGTAAGTTACAGATATCATAAATGCATCCCTAACGACTTCTGTGTGTATGCTTTTCTAAAATGAAAGCAATATTATTTTAATAATGATTGGTAGTTAATAATGATCTAAGAAACTAAAAAATTAATTTATTATATAAGTAGGTAAAGCTGGCTGGTTTTATGGACACAGTAAAAAAGAAAAGTAGAGGAGACAAACACACAACTCATGACAAACTTACCAGGTAGAATCAAGATAAATACCTACGTGTCTGTAAATGGCGGGTGTCACTCCTTGCCAAAGCTTTAGGAAGCCTTCCTCTTGGACAATCCCTAAGACTGTGCGCACCATGCCCCTATATGGTGTTGATCCTCCTGCATTGTCTCCCAACCGAGCAAGGGCAGCTTCTCCTTGCATTTGGAGTCGAGTTTTTGTAAGATCGAGGGGAAAAGTTGCTAACAAAATAAAAACAAAGTGTGTATGGGGGGAACCCATAACATTCAAAGAATTTTTTTTAAAAACCCAGTCATAGGACTAGTATTTTCTCTAAAAGATCAAAAGTTCTAAAATTTTAGTATACTTCAGAATCAGCCAGGGAAACTTTAAAATTACAGATTTCCTAGCCCCATGCCTATGGATTCACAAAAATTGGTGTGGGTTTTGAAATCAGTTGAGTTTTTATTCACTACCAAAAATTCACTGTACCAGAGCACCACCAGATTATCATAACTTTGGTTCTTTTTATTAAGAAATTTACATCTAAGATCTACTTTAGCTCTTATTTTTTGCTTTCTAATGGGAATAATTTCAGGTATCCAGTCTGTGATCTTCCCTTGAATATAACCATGATTGTTTAAGATCCAACATCACTTTTAGAATATGGCAGGGTCTTAGTGCCAGGTGAAGCTGAATTATATAATTTCATAGGAGATGTTCACATGTAAACGATTCATTGACCTAATGTTTTCAGATACAGGAGAGATGTAATATGGAGCTTGTAGTATCATTTTTCATATACAAGGACAGAAAGCTCAATATTGTTAGAATTAAAAAGTTGCTTATCCAGAACTGATGTTTATGCATGATCTCCTTATAAGTATTAGTTATACTAAAATTGTTTCCTAGTGTCTACATTCTTGAATGTGAAATAGGCCTTTTCACCTTGAAACAGAATGACGCTAACTAGCCCATAGAAGAGTAAGTCATAAGTTTATATACACATTGTCCTTAATAACAGAAACAAACAGATTCTAATAAGTTCATGAACACTATTGACATTACATAAGTTTTTTCAATGACCACCACATGATACAAAATCATAGTCTTTCATTTCCCAAGAGAAAATGTAGGTGAGAGGGTTTACATCTTATCACTGAGTCTTAGGAAAGGTTAATATCTTGCTGATAATTTCCCTGAGAAATAGTGAGCATATATACAATTCAAGCAATATTTTATTGACATATGAAATCTGAAAATTCTTAAGACAGGGAAGCACCTAATTTAGCAGAGATTATGCCTCTCAAAAACAGTTTTGGTTTTCTTGCGACTATGTAAATAATGCTTTGGGTTCTCATCCCGATTTGTACTGTACTTATAACCATCTCTTATTTTAGTTCTCTGGCCTCCCAACCTCTCACTCCCATCTCCATCCAATTCTCCATGAATTATTAACCAAAGGAAAGTTCCTTTACAAAAGACATTTTCATAGGGAGAAATAGTGTTTTTTTTTTTTTAAATGGAAGCAAATATAATCATTCAGGATTTCACCTTAAATTTTTTAAGTTGATGGACTGAATTTTAATAAAAACAATGAATAGCAAAAATTCAGTCCTCTTTGGAAAGAGAAAAAAGTGGAGGGGTCAAAGGGCAAGAAGAGAGGAACACAAAGGTTGTTCTAACATTATATGCTGTCCCTAATGGAATGCAAAATAAACTCATGTTAGAAAAGAAAAAAATCAGCATTTACAAATCATAAAACATCAGAGCTGTTTCTGTATGTTTGTTTTTATAATCGGCAAGAAAATGAAAGAGTGATCTTAAAGTGCATAGTGAAGATTTAACAGAATACACATGAGGACTTCACTCATAAAACCTGTTAGAAACAACACCTGCTAATGTAAGGGCAATGTGATCCAATCTAGGTAGGCATCCTACATTTTCCTTGACTAGCTTAGAAAGATGTTACTCTCAATATGCTATATTATGATAGTAATATGGTCTTTATAATAAGTAGCATAAATCCCCACCAGCTTGTAAGATCAAGGGGCTTTTCAACTGTATCTCCACAGTCCTAGTATTACAATAGTGTCCCAGTTAGTTGGTTCCTGGGGGTAACCATTATATAGTAATGACTTTTCAGAATCCTGCAAGATAAATACAGTATAGATGAGTTAAACTCAAAGAGGTCAAGTAACTGGCAGCTGTTAAAAATAGGCCGATAGTTGGAAGTCTCAAGAAGTGGGTTCACAACTTGGATACAAATGACCATGATGCAATGTTGGTGTGCATGACTATAAATCACAAAGACAATCTCAATAAGGATGAAAAGTTAAATGTGTTTCTAAAAGATCATCCTTACGAAAGGGAAGTGATTCCTATAATGACAGCTCACGAAGCTCCAGAAAGTACACATTCAAGCACAGTAGCACACCTATGCGGGAGACGATATTGCAAAGAAATATCAACCTTAGCAACCTCCACTCCCTCCTCCCCACATAGTTGGTCTCGCCTCCACCCTGCCATATCTGCCGGACAGGTGTGGAAGCGGGCGCAACCTTCGCGGGCTGCATATACCCGGGAAACAAGCCGCCCGCCCGTCCCCCACCCCTGCGCGGCGCCTCGAAGACTCGCGGGGGAGGCCCAGGCGTGGGCGCTGGGTACCTAGCTCGGCCACGGTAGCCGCGCAGCCCGACAGTAGGAACTTGCTCGCTCCGGGCCATCTCTGGGCGAGCGGCAAAAGCCTCTCCTCATCCTCTGGGACCGACATTCAGCAGCAGGGCAGGACGACAACGCACCCCTTCCGCCCGGCGCCCCGAGTCCGCAGTTGGCCTGCCACCCTGCTAGATCGGCCCCTCCTCAATCCAACACAGGTGGGGCGGGGGTTACCCTCCCTCGGCTTGACCAGGCGTGCCCCGGTAAACCCGCAACCTTCCTAGCAGCCCCAGGCTTCAAAGATCCAGCTGACTGAGAACAGAAAAACAACGCGAGCCCAGGGGGCTTCTGGGAAATGTAGTCCACGGGGCTCCGCGCCTCCCAGGCCGCTTTATCTGATTGGTTACGTGCGACCCCGGACTCCACGGCAACCTTTCTGGTTCTCGCCTGTTCAGCCTTCGGCACTCGCCCCAGCTAGATGCAGCTCCTGTTTGTTGTCCTGGTTGGCCAGTACGAGAAAGAGAAGTGGAGGTGGGAGGGAGTGATGATGCAAAAATTACCTAAAAATTGGGGCGGGGAAAGGAGGTTACAGTTAAGAAGGCAAACAAACAGCAAAAGTTGCAACTGGGAGGTCAGATAGGTGCTTCCTATCCCAAGGGAAGTGCCACAGCAACTGGACTTTGTCCTTCTCTGAACCTGGGAAGAGCAATAGGAAAATATGGAACTAATTTCTCCAACAGTAGTTATAATCCTAGTTTGTATTGCACTTTTATTATTCCTTCAGTCGAAGAACTTTCTTGGACCCCCATGCATAGGTGGCTGGATTCCTTGGATTGGAGCTGGATTTGAATTCGGGAAAGCCCCTCTAGAATTTATAGAAAAAGCAAGAATTAAGGTATGTGGCCTTGACAGGTGAGGTGTCAGGAAGAGGTATTGTCTTTTTTGTTCTTTCATTGCATCGTAGGGATGGATCATACCTCTGTCCTTTGTTAAACGACCCAATCTTTTATTAATTCTTCAGCTAGCAACTGGTATTTTTCAACCTTCTTATGCAAGGCTTTTCGAAAAACTACATTTTTTTTTATCAGTTATGAAATATAGTGCTTGAAACTACCAGAGTGGGCAGGTAAGAATGGGGAGCAAAAGAGGGGCGGACAGCAGTGGATTGTTATGAGGGATTATGGGTGTTTTGATGGTGGCTAGGGTGTAGTACCATGAAGATTTGTGAACCTATACTCTTAAATCATATACAGTAATGTAAACCAATGTTACCTCAGTAACAAAACAATACAGTTTTTGAAACAATTTTTAGCAATACAATGCAGCTTCCTTTGGAAGTAGAAATTAAATTATAAATGCTAATTAGTCATACCTAAAAAACACCAAATGTATTTTCAGTATCCAGAAAAGAGAAATGAAAAACCATTTATTTCAATTTATGAAAATACATGATAAACTGGTATCTAAGTTGGAGTTAATACTGTACTTTGTAAAAATTGCTTCCAACTCAGTCTTTAGAAATTTAGCTGGCACTGTTTCTTTTCAGTTAGAGTTGTTATTCAGTGGTGATGAAATCCATTTTCCCTGCACACTGAGATAGTTGTAGTAGATGACTTTGTCTTAAATATCTTCAAATACAGCATAAGTTATAATAGTGGTATGTAGACAACTGCATATTTTTGTCTTTATATCAACCAGTCCAATGAAAGTACTTTATATCAACCAGTCCAATGAAAGTTTGTATATATGTGTAAGAATTGTGTGGTTGTACTTTTTGCACTTATCCAAACATTTCCTCAGAATTAGTTCCTAAAAGTGGAGTTAGTTGTCGAAAGCATATGAACATCTAAGATGTTTATATTACTGTTGTTCTCACAAAAGGGTGACTGGCATACACTTTGCTACAGACAAACGAGAGCCCAGGGGTATTAGTGTTGTTGGGAGAGGGGGGCAGACTTTTTTCTTAACTAAAAATCCTTTTGCCCACTTTTTCTAAACCAGAATCAAACCTTAATCTATTACAGGCCAGGCAAAAGCCTTTGTTAACCCCTAAGCTTCCAGCTAGTTACCTTTGTCATTCAAATACCTGCTGCTTGCCTTGGGCTCTCTCAGGGAGCCATAGGGAAAAAAAAAAACAAAAAAACTTTAAGTCTACCTCTTTAAGGGTTCCTTGCCACCCACAGTTCTTGCTTTAATTTCCAAGCCAGACCTTTCAAAGCCAGAACCAGCTCTTAAAGTGATCAAACTTTAAGGAAAGTGATTACCTATATATGTAGGCATATAAAAAAAAATCCAATTACCCCCACCACAATGTCCAAAACTTTAGTCTTTTGTCACCTCATCACATGTCCGGTCTATCTAGTTCAACAGCATGTGTCCCACAGACCTCCTTGACCTTATGTCTGAGCTTCCATTCTCCTCCCAAAATGGCTAAATCCCTTCTTCTCAGCTCTTTTTATACCCTTTTTGCCTTCTTTTCCCGAAATGTCACCAAGGAAATAGTGACTTATGTGTTTACTGCTGCACAATTCTCTCCCCTGAATAATTTCAATTCATTTAGTGGTTTTTTTATTTTTTGTTTTTTTTTTTTGTTTGTTTGTTTTTTTGTGAGAGATCTCGCTATTTTTGCCTGTGGAACCCCAAACTCACTTTGCCTGGAGTGCCACAGACTCAAGCAATCCCCAGCCTCAGTTTCCCAGGTAGCTGGGATTATAGGCGCATACCACCACACCCAGCTATAATTTTTTGGAACTGGGTCTCACTATGTGCCCCGGGCAGGAGTCAAGCCACAATCCCTAGCCCTGGCCACAGCTTCCTATTAATCCATTTAGATCTTATGTTTTTCCAATGTCTATGAGATATTCAAAAATATTAAATTTCTAATTTATCCATCTTTTCCTAATTGTCAATGAGACACTATACCATGTCTTTCACAGTAATAAAAGCTTCTGGATTTGATGTACATGTTGCAAAGTAATCCTGGAGCAATAGTTTAAGGGTTACTTAGTGATTGATGTGATTTGTTTTCCATATTTTGCTATTATAAATAATAGCAAATGTATGGCAGCAAATGTAACATATATGTGGGCAAATATATCTGTAAATTTT
Organism: Uropsilus gracilis; assembly: GCA_004024945.1. NCBI lineage: Eukaryota > Metazoa > Chordata > Mammalia > Eulipotyphla > Talpidae > Uropsilus > Uropsilus gracilis. The sequence goes on along the minus strand of PVHY01003335.1, from coordinate 72,990 downwards.
CAAAGTGAGTGTAATAGGGAACCATTTGAGTATTTGAGTAGACGAGCAATGTGATCTGACTTCAATTTGAAAGTACCACTTTGACTGCTCTGCTAAAAAAAATAAGTAAAAGAAAGAAGATATTTTGAAGATTAAGGCATTAATTCAAGCTTGAGATTAGGTTGATTGACCATCGTGATAGCATTGAAAGTTTGAGAAGTTGCTGGATATATTTTAAAGGTGGAAATAACAGGATTTGCTGGTGAATTGCAGAGAATGAAAATTGAATCAACAGATTTGGCTACAAAAACTACAAAGTTGTGTTGCCAATAAGTGAACTGGGGAAGATTACAATAATTCATTGTTCAGTTTTAGATATATATGAGTTTGGGATATTGACATCCAAATGGAGATGTTAAGCTGTTGGAATTTGGGAGAGAGTTCCAATTATGCAACTCTTTTCACATTTATTTGTGTCATACTTTTTATTTATTGTATTTCTATATTCTCCTTTCCTTAGGCTTTTCTTGTTATTTTTGTTGTTTTGTGGGGCATAGTCTCTATTCATGCACTGTAGTCGTTTTTTTCCCAAAATCTCTTTATCTCTTTTTCCATTACTTTCTTTCCCCCCTAATTTTCCCCTATTGTCTAGCTATTTATTACATGGTTTCTTCTACTTTTGCTTTGTGTCATTGGCAGCTGCAATTGCTGCATGTATTTTTTAACTCCAAATATACTTCTGTATAACCAGTTTTATATACACTTTGGCAAAACATTTTTTTTGATGAATTTCATCATATTTAAGGAAATTCTGCTTCTCTTTTAAGAATTTTTTTCAGTACTTGTCATTTCTGTTTACTAATATTTTAAGAAGTTGAGTTGTCTTGGATTGACTGTTAGCAGGAGGTTTTAGTTTGGGGCTGCTGCTTTCCAAGTTTCTTAGGTTAAGTTTTTCCTTCTCTTTTAATACAGTAAAAAATCACTGCCTGTATGCATCCCTGGCTCCTCTGTCTTTCAGGATCTAATCTTCTAGACATGAGCTCTCATTCCCTTCAGTAGCTGCTGATGCTAAGAGACACGACTCTGTCTATTCAGGTGTTCTCTTTAGTTTTAGAAGATGTTGCTCTCCGTAACCTTTGAACACTTTCTGTGTAATCTTTTACACAGAAAAATCTAGTGCCTGCTACCTCCTCAATCCTATTTAATCTTAGCCCATTTCAAAATGGTTACATTTTTGTGGATTTCCTTTTCCATATCAGAGTGTATTATTCTGAGCTTTCCATTATCGAAACCTTACATATTCCTGATTCTCTCCCATTGTATATTGTGCTGTTAGAATTTCTGATGCCTCTTCTGCTGGTTTCGGATGCTGTGGCTCACATTGATGCTTAGGATGATGCATGTTCTCCTTTTGGCTTTGTGTGCTAGCAAAATTGAAGTTCACCTTTAAAAAAGTCTTTTCTTTTTTTAAAATAGGTTCATATGCCAAAGGTATAAGCATTGATGTAATACAGCGTTGTCCTCTATTCTTCAGCTTTTATATACTTTTTCCTCCAGTATTCTTTTATGCAACTTTTAGAGATATTCTATTACATAATTAAGGATATTTGCTTCTGATAAGATAGCATAGTTCTACTTTGTCCTACATACCCCACAAAATAGACATAAATGATACTTGAACATAATTTGTGAAATTAACATAAGATTCTGAAAGGCAGAGAGATGAAGACAGATAGGTTAGTGACCATAAGGTCTGAGGGTCAATATATTGTGAGTTCCCTAATTTTTCTTTCTGTTTCAAATATCTGGATTGTATAGAAAGCTCAATAGCCTGGAAATGCCAATGTGCAGGGACAGAAATGTGCCCAAGAAAAGCCTTTTCTCTCTAGAGAACCAGCTAGGAAGGGAGCAACCTGGCAAAAGAAAAACTTCAGACAATAATAACTGCTGTAATGTAATCAAGCACTGCTGAAAAATCTTTGGCCTCACCTTACTCAGCAGATGCCAAGTGGGAAGCCTAACGACACCGCCTTGCCAGCCTGTAATAAAATAACCCTTTTGCTCCTAGATAGGTGGTGTCAGAGGAGAGAGAATCATGACTTTCTACAAGGCTCAGTAATAGTAAAATCAATCCACAGCAGTGTTCATGAAGACCGTTTCAGATCACTTCAATACCACCCAGCAGTAGCACAAAGGCCCCTTATACTCATTGGGATTGTGACTTCTAAACCTTAAAAGATGAGTCAGGAATTTTGTACTGCTCAACCATGCAAAGACTACTTCTTAAACCTCTTAATCCCTTGTCTGTGGAGGCCATGCAGAAGCAGTAATAAAGAGCCCCTTCCTTTCAGCCAGAGTGATGTAAGAAGTCTAGTGGGGTGACTTAACTTTCAACCTCAATCAGCATTAACAAAGAATAAGTATAGAGGCTGAATGAAGAACCTATATTTCTACCTGTCATCTGCCAATAAGGTAACACTTCTCTTTCTACATCAGAATATGTAGAATAATATTGAATAACTTGAATAATGAAAGACAACAAATAGATGGCAATATTGAGATGACTCAGACTTTAGAACTCTTTGACAAGGATCTTAAGGTAGTCATAGTAAAATACTTCAACAAGTAATTATATCAAGTAATATCTAGAGCAGTAAAGAAACTAATCAAAACTAATCAAAAATGATACACTCAAAATAGTATAGGTATGATATTTCCTACCAGAGTGTACCAGAATTGATCATGTTCCCGTCATGGCAGGTTGAGATGTGATTCTAATAGTGAAGAAGTGATGAGCATGAATGCCATTTAGAGGTACTTAGAACTGTAATGTGATAGAAAGTATAGGAGATTATTCTAAGAAAATACACCTTGGATGTGATGCGGAAAGTCAGTGTGAACATAGAAAATATTGAGAATGTTTCTTGGAAGTTTATTATATTCAGGAGAAGAGGGGGCACTGCATGTCATGTACGGCCACAGAATAGACTCCAACATAAGGCAAGTGACATAGGAGCAATAGAAAATCCAAGGCCAGAGTCTTTATCTAGGTTCTCTCCAGAAACCCAAGATAATAGGGGGTATGCAATTTAGAATTGACTAGTTTGAGTAATGCCTTTGATCTTTGGGTGATAGTGGTGGTCTCTAGTTGCTTGGTACCTGGCCCTAGGATACCTTAGGGCAGAAGAAATACTGGCTTGGTGTGTGTGAGATAAGGAAGTAGTCAGACTGGTATATAGATTCTACTTGGATAGCTTTGCTTAAGAAAAATGTAATCCTGTGTAACTAAGCTCTTACTCTTTCTGGGAACTGGCTTGCCCTAAACTAGGGCAGTTTCTCCTTAGTACTGAGGCTATCACATCCAGAACACCAAGGATAATAAAATAGTGGCTAATCTAATTAGCTTCATGATGAATTGGTGCTGGATAGACACAAAATTTAAGAAATTGCAGATGGAACAATGATTTCTTTTGATGAGACCATCATGAAAACATTCATATTTCAATAAAATGTTGTTTCAACTATTGTCTATGAAAGTAATGTTTTTTTTTTTTTTGTCATAATATCATGGACTCCCTGAAATCAAACTTGAAGTAAAGTATATTTATAAGTTACAGGTCATGATCTTATAAGAGGGAAAAACTGATGATGTAGGAGGGAGAAGGCATACACGCAGAAAAATGAGAAGGGACATGAGCGTGCAATCTATAACACAAGTGAAGGAGTCTGGCATTTCATGGGAGCAGGACCTTGCATTGTGTGGACCTGAGGGGAACATGGATAATGGATACCATATTTGTATCTTTGCAAGATTTGGTGGAGAGAAGTAGAGAGAGATCTTGATTGCCTTCTAACTACACAAGCAGGAGTGCTATCTCAGAGTGGAAAGGGCTGGGCAAGGAATGTGGGTGAAACATACATTGAAGAAAGTGAGAAAGTGAACCCAATGGAGAATTTTTGAGGATTGAAAGGCATTCTTGAGTTTCTATAGGTTTAAGGTGAAATCAGTAATTTTGTGCCATTTCCTTGAAATATCACAATATTTGATATAGTTTTGAATAATTTTATTTCTAATCATTATTTTTGATAGTTACAATTATGCTATAAGAAAGGAGCATGTGGTCAAATAGTTACATGATCAAAAGGCAGATTAAGTATTAGGTCAGAATAAGTTAGAATTCATGATTTAGATTTGACTAAGTCAGCATCATTTATAATTAACTCACTTATGTTGTGATGGCAACTTATATCTTGACTAAATTCTGTATTGGATGTCTTCAGGAGCATTGTCTTAAACATAACCTGTAATTCCATAGCTTTTATATAATTTGTATCATTTTTTTCATCAGTATGGACCAATATTTACAATCTTTGCATTGGGTACCCGAATGACCTTTGTTACTGAAGAAGAAGGAATGAATGTGTTTTTAAAATCCAAAGAAGTAAGTTTTGAACTAGCAGTGCAAAGTCCCGTCTATCATACAGGTAAAGAATATTTTTAGATAATTAATTTGAAATACAGCATTGGAATCCAAGCGTAGTTTTAGGTAACTCTTATGGTCTTACTTCTCTGTGAAATCCGTTGGGGGCCCATAATTTATTCTTTAGAGTAGGGGTAGAAAGGGAAAAGAATATATGATGACTATAATCACTGGAAAATAACTTACTAGCAACCTAATAAGCCAGAGGTTGCCTCACTGGTGCTTAATTTGGAAACCATTTGGAATATGTATCTTGTTATATCTTGTTATAACTTTTGAAGTATTCTGAGCCTGTTCAGCTACTAAGTGTACAGAATTCTACAAACTATACTGGCTTGACCACTTGTCACTGCTCTGCTCTCTGACAGTAGAATTCACTGCTTAGTAAACCCTTACAGTGACATTTCCCCACATATTCTATGGTGCTAGAAAAGTAAAATGGGTCATGTGCTTGGTGCCTTTTGGTTCTCCATCTTTAGAGACTCTGGCATGTATGTTAAACAGTTTTATTCCAGTATGACTCTCTGCCTTTAGAACTCCTTAGTTTACTGCAGGCATGCATGCTGAGGCTGTTTATCCTCCTGAGAATGCAGAGGTCATATGTTCTGTGCCTAATTTTTTTCTACCCTTTCAGTGTCTGTGCTTGCTTCTGCCATCTATGGTTTTCTTTTTTGCTTCCCTTTTTGCTTCTTTCTTAGGTTCCTTTACCTGTATCCTATCATGTATTTCCTACCATTAAGACAAAAAAGTATTCTAAAAGCGGTCAGTGATCAGTAACATGATTTTTATTTCTTCTCACTTGCTTGAAAATCACAATATGTTGTTTACATTCTTTGACTATTTAGTACTTTTTGATATTTAGACTATGGCATTCAAGGCCAAAGAACATAAACATTTGTAGTACTCTTGATGTGTGCATTCATATATGCATAAAAATATACCAGCTTAGTTTCCTATCAGAAATGTGTAGAAGTAAGCAAGATTTTTCACCTCTGCTTCCTCAGGACCTTTCATGTTTACATATTTCTATTTAACAGGTGAAATATATTAGTATTTAGCTTTTCAGCCAGCTTCTCATTCCTCTCACGCATTCTCAAGAAATAAAAAAAAAATGTTTTTATAACTTATGCAAAATATAACCTTCACATGATAGGATGATAAAGAGTAACAATAAAATTTATTTTATTTTAAAATTACTTTGAATAAAATTTTAAAAGGGATTAAAGAAAAATATAAAGGAATAATGAGTTCAAAACCTCCACTCAACCAGGAGCATGTGTTGTAAAAGAAGCATGAACATTAATTTGAAGGAAATAGTAGCAGGAATTTATTTATGGAGCTATTAGAGGCCTCCAGGTAGAAATAATATTCATGAAGAGAGGAGGAAAAACAGAAAGCAGCAGGAAAAATGTATGACTTGTAGGTGTGGGTGTGTAGGGGTGGGGCTAAAATTGTTCAAGGAGAGAAAAACCTGAGCAGAGAAGAGCTCATAAAAATACTGGACTAAAAAAATTGTGTTTTTTAAATGTGCCTGAAACAGAGTTTTGGAAGGAGAAGGGATTAAGAATATTACTGTGGAACTAGAGAGATGATCGGAAGGTCTTATAGACCTTAAAGATAGAAATTCAATAATAGATTTTTAACTTAGAAATAAAAATCACTAAGAATCTCAGACTTTCTTAATTGCCCAGGCATACATCATCCCTTAAAGTGAAACACCCTGTCAGCTTTTACTGTTTCAAATGTAGGCTGAGTAGTTACCTCCTTTTTATTTATAAGAGGTGGTTTTATGTCCTGGGCAGTCTTTGGCTGTAGTCCCCACCAAGTATATTGTTTGTTTCAGTGAGTTCTTTTATTTTCCTTTGAAAGCAATTTTCTCTTTTTGTAGCATCAATTCCAAAGAACATCTTTTTTGCTCTTCATGAAAAACTTTATATCTTGATGAAAGGGAAAATGGGTACTTTCAACCTAGATCATATCTCTGGACAGCTGACTGAAGAAATGCATGGACAGTTGGAGAATCTGGGCACTCATGGGACAGTGGAGTTGAATGACTTAGTAAGGTAAATAGATGTATCAGTTTGATTTAGTCTTTTTTTTTTTCCTTTTGGAATTAAAATTTGGAGCCTATAGATTGGAATTCAAAAACTGTGTGGTATTTTAGTGATATCTCTACCTAACTAAGAGATTAAGAGATTTATCTTTTAAATTACATTCATGATGAATTTTCAGTAACACTTTAAATTTTAAAGTGAATAAATAAACCAATACAATCATTTTCATACTTTTATTGTAATTTCTTCTTAATCACTCCATGTGTGTATGCCGTACATGGATTTACCTCTTATAGTTGTTATGTATCCACCAGAATTTCAATAAAACATTTAGTGCAATTTGTAATTGCTAGAATAAGTTGCTATTGAGAGGACAGGGGAGTGTATAAAACCATAAGATAGATAGCAAGGGTCTAGGAGATGTTTATGAAACTCTTCTAGGTGGCCAAGGAAGAGTCATGATTTTCCGGGGCCGGGGGGGGGGGGGTCTTAGGCTTGGGTACAACAGGAAAGAGCAGTGCAGGGAGCCAGGTAGCACAGTCACACTGTAATTTTCTGGCAAAGGGCTGGGCAGGGCCTGGCAGCAAGGAGAAAATTGTCTATGTACATAAGGAGATTTCATAAATTGATGTTACCAGTTTGGCACTTTCCCATCTGGACAGAATGCTGGAATGCTGAAAGTAGGCTTCAACACTTCAGGCTTAAAACAGAACAAAAACAACAGTTTGTAAGAGTTTCAGAAAGAGCAAGAGAGAAATAACAAAAACAAAATCAAGTAACTTTTAGCATGCACAGTAACTACAGCAAAACAAAGCCAATGTTGGAAGTCATCGAAAGTGGGGAAATGAGATTCTGAAGAGTTTCTAGTAAGGAATGTAAATAAAGATGAAATAAGCAATACTCAGTATTACAAAGTTAAGACACATAATCTTTTTTTTTACCAGTATGCCACTGTCGTCATTATTTTTTTATTTAAGATAGAAGTTATTGATAGACACTATATTTCATTAAGCAGTAAGTCAACTTTGTGTAATTCTGTGAGATATTAGGGAATTTGATCAGTAATATTGCCATTAATTCTTTGGTTATTTTTTTACTGCTTCCTATAGATATGTAAAGTATTTTGTTATTATCATTTGCTGAATTGACTTTTTTCTGCTTATTATCTCACAGTTGACATCTCACCATCTGACAGTAAAGCTTTTTAAAAGTCTTCTGGCAGAAAAGAGCACAATTTCAGTTACCACTAATTTATTTTTTATTGATTATATATGTATTTTTTTCTTACATCATTACAGATACTTTTGTTTCCTTGCCACCATATCACCCATGAACCATCACCATATTTCCTGGTGTCCCTCTCTCCCCTGTTTTGCTCCCTCCATCCCCTGCTGTATGCTTCAATTCTGTTATCTAGTTTTGACTTTTTTTTGGCCCTTTGTTATTTTGATCAAGCAAACAAATATTAAAACCACCTAACAGTGGCTTTTTCCTGTTACTTATTTCCTATCCCTAATATAAAGATGTTAAATGATGCTCTCTTTTGTGCTCTGTGCCTTTCTTCTTTGGTCATTGGGTCTAACTTTTTATTTGTATCTGTCTTTGTAGGTATCTACTTTATCCAGTTACAGTGAATACACTCTTTAAAAAAGGTTTCTTTCCCACAAATGAGAGGAAAATCAAGGAGTTCCATAAGCATTTTCAAACCTATGATGAAGGTTTTGAGTATGGATCCCAGATTCCAGAATATTTGCTAAGGTAAAGAGTTGTCTTCTATTTTCCTAGAACTAATTCACTGACCAGTAATTCATACATTTATGTCACTTCTCTGCTCTCAGAAAATATAACAGCAGTTTAAGTGGAAGAGACAAAAAGTATTTCCTGTCATCTGTTTGGTTTTGTGATGTGTGTTGTGAATGACAGGAGTAACTGAAGAGAAAAGCATTATTTCCTTTTTCTTTACTTTGAAGGTGGGGAAAGGTAGAGAGAGAGAATATGAGTATTAAAGGAATAATTTCTTTTGAGAGCTCTTATCCCTTTATACTTAATTATTTTGACACTCACTACTACAGTATGGACTGTGTCAAGTCATAAAATATGACCTGTCTCAGAATTAGACATTATTGTCCTTATTATATCAGAGGCATTAGTAGATTTGGTCAGAGGTATTTTTCACAGTTGGCTCAGGTAAATGCTTTTGAAATTATTTGAATAATTGAAATAGCACATGATTTTTAATTTCTTGATGATTAATTTACAGTGGTGATTGGTCTGAAAAAAGATTAAAGCAGGCCAAGCCAGTTTGTTTTACCTGACTTAACCCAGCAATGGATCCTTGTGTTGTTTTGGTTTTTCTCCAAAAAACCAAACTACAGCCTAAGTGAAAATAGGCCAAACAAGTTGTAGGCCCTTGTTTTCTTACTCAGTGAGAATCCTATTTACATCCTAATTATTTATTTGTTTCAAAAAGGTATTAAATTATGGATGTCTAACTTTCCCGATTTTTCTTGTAGACTAATAAGACAAAAGGTAGACCTCATGAACTTCTAATTCAAAATAAAGGAGAAATTTGGAGGAATACATTCCATAGACTTTCTTCCTTTTATGCTATGACCTGTTACTATTCAGTCCTTTCAAATTAACTTACATATTTACTTTTCTCTCACTTAGGAACTGGTCAAAGTCCAAAGAGTGGTTTCTAGCACTTTTTAAGAAAAACATTCCCAATTTGAAAACTACCAAATCTACAAAAGATAATTCCATGGTAAGTATTCCTTAACTTCTCTGCTAAAATATATGAGATGAAAACTATAATAAGCTATTATTGCTAAAAGCATATTTTTGCTACAATTTATGAAATTAATTAGATACCATTTGTGCCAGATAGGCTAGAGGTTTACAGGCATTACTGTTCCATCATTACAATAGTGAAGCAGGCATTAGTCTGACTGCATGTAAGATAAAACTAAGACTGTAAAAAAATTTTTTTTTAAAAATCTGAGATTTTTATTGATTAATATATAATTTTATACATAGTTTTATATTATATACAGCTTAAATATTATATCTTTTAATTGATTATATATTATGCCATTATATATACAATTATGTATACATATATACATTCTATGTATTATATAGGTTTGTGATTGTTTTCTAATGCAGTTATAGAGTCATGTATTACACAATTATGCAACTGCATATATTATAGAGTTGTTAACAATGACAAGTGGGTGTTATGGAATATTTGGCAAGGAAAATAGTATTTCACAAAGTAGACTTTGTTCTTGATGCAGCTTCCACTAATTGTTGCTCTTCTCAAATGAAAGAAGGTATAATGGCATGACTTCAAAAGCAGAGTCAGTGTTCCAAGTATCCTCCATTCCTGGTTCCTCAGGTGTGGTCCCCACATCTTGGTCCCAGCATTGTCTAGGAAACACTCAGTCAGAGGCTTGGGTGAAACCTAGCTATAAATCTTCCATGTGGATAGATGCTTGCTAATGAGTGGTAGTCATTCCTATTCACTTGTGCTCTTCCCTCCCCTGAGTTCCCCTTCCCTCCCTCTGTTTCATGGATGGCATGGTGGTAGGAGAAATTTGGGGTACACAACAATGTAAGAAAGTATATATAGTCAATAAAAATAAATAAAAATAAAATAAAATTACCTGATTCTCCATGCCTATCCTCAGAAACTGAGGCTCTGTGGTCCCCACTACCTAGGCTCAAATCCAGTCACCAGCTCCCTGATTTTGGTCACTGTACCTAACCTCTTGACCTCAGTTTACTCCTCTACTTCATAGGGTCATAAGACCTAAGTGATTTAATATTTGTAAAGTACTTAGAACACAGTAAAGATGACTTAAGAGTTTGTTAGTTATTATTATTATTATAATAGGAGACTTAACGTGTCTTAATATTTCAAGAAGATGCCAAATGGTTTCTGTTTGTTTATTTTAGTTTTAGTTTATTTTAGTGTATCATTACAACAAACACTGGGGAGCTAGATAACCTTAGGCAAAAGGAATGTGTGATGATATCTCCCCTTGAATAAAAGGAATACAGAATCCTATACTGAATATCCATCCTCCTTTGACAAACTGTGTTCGGTTAATGATTCTGTTTCACAGGCACCCATAAAAACACATTTTTTACTTGCATTATTTCCCAGGAACTAGGGGTAAAGCCACATGTGTTTAAAGACTGCACCCAGATAGATATGGAACCTATGATTCCACCAAACAAAAAAATAAAAATCTAAAAAGATTTTTAATGTCCTACCTAAGACTCCCTACGAGAACTACACTTATTTTTCTTATTCTGAGTAAATGAAGCATTATTAATCATAAGTGTTCTTACCCCTATTTTGAACTTTGCTGAAACTAATCCAACGTTGAAGACTTTGGAACAGAATTCAGTTTGAACATTGTGAGCACTTTAATTTCATTTTTTCCCTAAAATGTATTACTTCTATTTTCTCCCAGCAGTGTTCATACTGAATTTATCTTTTTATTGCCCACATTTTGAAAATGTGGGTTAAGAAGAATTTAAGCATCTGAGTCTTTTGCATCAGTAGATTTCTAGTGAAATTAATTTAAAGACTGGAAGAGGGTTTTCATTTTTTAAAAATATTATGGACACATTTTGTCACATGATAAGCATCAGATGTGGTAATTTCTCCCATGCAATTCTAGATATATATTAAGCTACCATTTTTAAGACTGTATTATAGATTAGTATAGCAACAGAATGAAATAAATCTATAGGATTTTTCATGAAATGTAAACTTTACAGAAACAAAACAAATTTGCAATTTATATCTATTTTCATTCCTACTGTTTTTTAATTATTAAATTATTTTTTAATTATTAAAAAATAAGGTATTATTCATTAATACTTATGGGATGCTAGCTCTATGCCAACATACTGCCACACATTTCACAAGCTCATGACTCATTTATTTCCAGGAAACTGAGTATTATTAGAATCAGAATGCTAAAGATTAGAATGATTAATCACATTTGGAACATTACATGCCTTAGTAAATAACAGCAAAGCTTCCCATTATATATTTTCTTTGGCAGTGGTACAGTAGTTATTACCACATTATTATACAAATTTAGAATTTACTAACCCAAGAGTTTAGGATTGTGAGTAGTGGAACTTCCTGAAAGAAACTTTAATACATATTAACAAATGAAAGAAGTCAGTCTGCAAGGTTATGTACTATATGATTCCAACATTAGGACATTCTGGAAAAGGAAAAACCATGAAGCAAGTAAAAAGATCAGTAGTTGGAGGAATGGGTGTGTGACTAGGCAGAGTATAGAGGATATTTAGGGCCATTATATTATAATATAATGATGGACATGTGTCATTATGTGTTTGTCAAAATCAGTAGAATTTGTAATACCAAGAGTGACTTCTAAGATAAACTATGGACCCAAGGTGATTATGATTTGTCAATGTACATGTTTGATTTTAAAAAAAGTACCTTTCAGGTGAGAATGATAATTGATAATGAGTAAGGCTTGCATTGTAAAGATAAGGATTATATGGGATCTCTGTCTTTTTCTCAATTGTATTGTGAATATAAAACTACTCTAAAAAAATGAGTCTTAAAGCTAAGTCAGCATTTAAGCCAGTGCAGTAAAGGTGTTAAACTTCAGAGCTCCTAGTCCTAACCACCATACTACCACCTTATGTCTAAATCCCTTAAGTGTGCCTCAAGCTGTAAACCTTGGTAGAAATATACTTGCTTTCACATGAGAGGAATGCCTATCTTCTATTTACTAACATCAGTATTTGTCACATGCCTAGTTCTTGACAATATTTCTTTTTTTTTTGACATATTAATTTTTTTTGAATAGACTTTATTTCAGGCTGTGCTGGATATGGTAGAGACGGAAACAAATGAACAAAACTGTCCCAATTATGGACTCTTGCTACTTTGGGCTTCTCTGTCCAACGCTGTCGTTGTAAGTATGTTAGTATATCTACTTCACTTTCAAATCCCCCCCGCCCCCCAATCTTTTTACTTCTTATTATAGAGGGGAAAAATTACTATGATGGGTATAGTTCTGAGACTGCGAAACAAAACTAGAGACCTGAAGAAATATGAGAAGATAAAAAAGGAGGCAGAGCAGACATCTGAAGTGAGTTTTCCCTTTGAAAGATAGCATAGAACAGAGTAAGGGGAAAACTTCATCTTTGGGGTTAGTTGCAACAACACCCACACTTGGGATGCTTTTTATTGTCAGGCAGCAAACTTGCTGTTGGTGCTGGAAATCTGAGTAAGTCCTGACCTCACTTTTTATTGAATAGAAAGTATTATAAACAGCTCATTTCCAATAGAATTAGATGTGAATCCAGTCATCCCCCGCCAAACCTATGTAACTTCATAAAGGTAACAAACTTTCTGCATCTCCATTGCCTATCTGTAGAAAAGGGAAATGAAGTTCCTAGTATGATGCTAGGACTCAGGGATGGGATAAAAAGTCGTTCTCATTTCTCTACAAGGTGGTTGTGAAGATTCAGCAAGATGAACCTATCCAGTACTCAATGAATGTTAGTTCTTTGTCATTCTCTCTGCCTATTTCTTCTGCATGGCATTTCTTGGTCCTCGAAGCTTCCTCAGGAATAGAGCTGGTGACCTTAGAAAGCACAGAACTTCTAAAGAGAGCAGACTACTGTTTCTTTTTAAAGCTGTTGTGAACTAGATTAATGCCATGAGGTTTTCTGCCACTTCATTTTTGATACACACCAGCTTCCTGTGTAAGGATTTCACAGTCATCTAAGTTTTACTTATGTTACATGAGAAATTATATATATATATATTTGTTTTCTAATAAACAAGAATGTGTAACTTATAAATGATAAATATGATAAATGAATTTTTCTTTTTTTCCTGTAATGAAGAGAAATAAAATATTTTTAGTGTCCTTCCTTTTCAGAAGGTTGTGAGAAGCTTTCTAAGTCCTGAACTCTAATTTCCTTTAACCTGTATAAAACTTACTGGGTAAAGAGCAGAAATAGAAAGTCTGGCCTCTCTGTTCATATGTGTGTCAGCCACTAGAAAATATATTTCATCTGGTGTAAGCAAGAAAAAATAGTTTAACCCTTTCCCCTTTATGTACCTTTTATGTAGTGGTCTGACTTTTTCTTACATAATTTTCTTGGAAACTGGGTAGACTCTAGCAAAATTAAAAAACAAATATCAAAACAACTCTCAAAACAGTAACAAAACAGCTACTTCTGTCACAGGGTCTTCAAGATCTTATTAGGAAGGTCCCCCAGAAAAAAGGGACACAAAGCCCTATTGTTCTGACACAGGGGAAGTCAGTTCTTTGGAATTTGTTCCAGGCACTGGTCTGAAAGGATTTAAATAATTCATTTCTGAAAGGAAGTGTTTGATGATTAGTTCCATCTTGCTGACTCTTGTTGGCGCTTCCAAGAGGCAGCTGGTATGTGGGCAGTGACCCTGAACTGACTTTCATCAAGTTCCAAAGCCAAATCTCAGCACTAGGTGACAGTGGACCAATTGTGTAACTTCTCTGAGCCTCTGTTTTCCATCTGTAAAATGGAATTAATATTACCTACTTCATAGGATAGTTGTGGACATTGTATATGTGAAAGATGGAAAGTGACTCAAAGTCTTTGACACAAATTAGGTGCATGATATATATGCATTTTCTTTTCATAAAAAGTAAAGCCTGGTTTCAGTAAGTCATTACTTTAAATGACACATTAAAAATGAACTACTCTGGTTTCCAAAACTTGACCACTTAAACAGTGGGAGTAGCCACTACTCCCCAGATTTGGTGATTTCCTCTCTCTGCTGAGAAAATCCTACCAGAGCTTACAGATGATGAACATGACCTTTCTTCGTGCCTTGATCATGTCCTTATCTTCTTTCTGTCTGTGCTGTGCTTCAAAGCATGTAGAACCCAAACTCAGGCTTCAGATAGACCTGGTATGAGTTTCTAAGAAGCTGTGGTCTAGGTGAACTTTGAGGAACTGACCCAAGAATTTAACCACAAAGTACAAAATTAATTTCTATCAAGCAGCCATTTCCAAATTGCAAAAAATGCTTGACAGCCAAATGAACTTTTTAAAAAACCATTTTCAATACTGATCTCAAAGGTAATATTTTAACCTTTTTAATCACTTCTTTGAGGCACTTTCTGAATGTTTTTAGTAGTTACCCCCACCCTCCACTGTATTCTAAATCTCAACTTCCACAGCCAATTGTTGTCTCTACTTTTGGATCTTTCATCTCCTGTGTGTATCTCCAGTCTCCAACTAGATGGGAAAAATTCCTTGGACAGAAATTATATCTTACACATATTTGTGTTTGGTTGAGTTTATCTGACATATTGTAGAGAGCCCATCAATAATGGTTACAACTTTTTGAATGGATGAATAAATGATGCTAAAGAACAAATTCAGTTCTTTTTCTCTCTGAAACAGCAAGGCACAGCTTTCCTCCTTGTCTCTTTACACTTTTGTTCTTACCTTTTCAAAAGCAAGGAATAGATATTCTGGTGGCTGTTGTTAAAATTTAGTGAGCAAGGTGGCCCTTCTACTTTTTTTCACAGACCCCACCATGAACTTGACCTCTCTGGCAAAATAATAACTAGTATCTTTGTGCGCAGTTTTTAATTCCTTTCCCAAATATGGGTACACAAAAATGTCTAGTTCACATAATCCCTTTTTTTAGTAATATTCTTTAACTTATTCTTTATCATTTTTACTTGTCTTTTATTTTTTTAAAACTGATTTGGTTCTTTGAAGTAGAAAATAATACTGATTTTTAGAAGAAAAATTCATTTAGAAAAGAGGCATTAGAAATAGTAACAGTATTGAATAGCCATTTGTAGCTTCGCTGAATTTCTTTTGTCATAAAAATAAGTACCATTCAATTTTGTAGACTCCCTTAATCTCTAGTGAAGCACAATTAAGCACTAAATATCAATTAATAAAGTTCCAAGTACTTTCTACTGTGTAACTAATAATTTAGGTGGACCACTACTAAATTTCATTTTTCCCCTATGTGACCTTTCTCTCTTTAAACAATTTGAGTATGGAGTGGTTATTAGTTAAATTCAGTTATTCAGAATTTCCATCTGTTGATAATAGTAGGAAAAAGTTTGGGTGCAGAGACAGGAGAGGATATATCCAAGCATATATCTTCTATTGTAAAAATGAGTAGATGATCTCTAGGGTAAATTTTATGTTTATCTGGGTGATAGGCAAAAAGAGACTCTCCATATTGCAGTGGCCTGGGTTCTTCCATTCACTTTATGCTAATAATGCCATCTCTAACCTTGTGCTATTAATTTAAATGTCACAAAGGGAAAAACAATGAGCAGTACTGATACATGTAACACTTCCTTTCAAGCAATTGCTCTTCCTCTTTTGACCACAGAGGGGAGTATTGGGATTATTTAAAGAAACTGAAAATTAGTGGAAAGTTAATTTTTGAGATCTTTCTCTCTCTATATATATATCAGTGTGATTTTTAAAAATAATATAGTGAGAAGACTGTCAAATAAATTTGAAATAATTGTGTTTGGTCTGGAGAGAAACTTACAAGCATGTTGCATTTAACAGTACTCTTGTAGTTTAGTCTATGAGACTTTAGGTGTGATTTCCATGCTTACTTAAAATTGCCATGTCATTGACAGAATATATAACTTGCTAGTTCATCTGTATGTCAAGGTAATGAAATCTTGAAAAATACTTTTATCTTGGATTAAAATCCCTAAGTCATCATTTGCGATTTCTGATTTGATGTATATATACCTATATACTGTTTTATATTGTGTATAGCAAAAATCTTGTTTCAAATTTTTAGTAAAAGTAGTTCAATCTGCCGGGCATGGTGGCTCATGCCTGTAATCTTCAGCCTATGAAGCGGCCGTGGCTAGGAATCGCGGTTCGAGTCCCACCTGGGGCCGGTAGCGAGACCTAGTTCCAAAAAAACAGCTGGGCATGGTGGCGCGCACCTGTAATCCCAGCTACCTGGGAAGCTGAAGCTGGGGATTGCTTGAGTCTTTGGTACCCCGGGCAGTGAGAGCCTGCGGTTCCACGGGCAAAAATAGCGAGACCTAGACTCAAAAAAAAAAAAAAAAAAAAAAA